>JASKGO010002009.1:0-35571 GCA_030556065.1 Holobus sp. GC000080
GGTTAAGATATGGCTATAACCAAATTTTCAAATCCATAACTCCAATGGGAGCTTCAAACTCGTTAGGGTATGGTTTAAATCAATCACCCTGTATATATATATATATATATATATATGTAAATGTGCAGAAGACTATAGGTGAATACTGTATACACGATATAAGATATAGATGCAGAGTCTTTTTTGCACTTTGCTTCCCTTTGTGCGATATTTACTTTGCTCATTCTTCTAATTGAATTGCTGGCGTACGCACAAGCCGTTCATCGACGGAAAAATGTTTGAAAATTTTCACATTACAGTATATGCTCCGTTTTTTATTTTTCTTTCTTTTTTTTTTACTTTCACCATTTTTGCCATTATTTTTCGTGGATGTATTGGTGTATTTAGTGGTGTGCGGAGCGGGGAGGGAAATTAAGGATAATTTATTCCGTATTTCCTTGGCAAAAACAAAGGAATTGTAATTAGCTAAAATGCCAGGGGGAGGGGATATTTTTAGGAAATTTGTTTTTCGTCTGTTTGCATTAGCTAATGGTTTTTTAAAATTTAATTCCTTTTTTTAATTCTTGTTTAGATGCTTTTAATAGAGGCAAAAAAAGGAAGTTGAAATTGGAAAGTAAAATTGCAATTTTTAATAATAAAGTAGTAATTTTTACTTTAATTAATTAGGTTTTATTTTAATGATTTTTTCTTTTCAATATCGATTCAATAAATTTATTAATTTACATTTTCTTTTATTGCGGTCGCTTCAATTCAAGAAAATTTATTTTTAAATTTTTACCCGGCGCCTTCACTCCTCTCCTGCTACTGTTTGATTTTTCAATAAAATTTTAATTTTTTTTAATGAATTGTACTTGTAGATATTTACAATACTGTCGAAAATAAACTTAAAACTGAAAATTAAAAATTGTAATTTAATAATAAAATTGTTTGTTTTACAAATTGGATTTATCATTTTTTAACTATTTGATGTAGTGAAACCACTTTTTAATCTTTACTTTAATAAAATTTTATTTAAAAAATACACTGAATTAATTATATGTATATTTATCAGCCATTTATTTATTTAAATTTTTCATTTTTATATATTTCAAATTCTTTTTTATTAGAAGAGTTATTAGTAGAGTCCTCGAAAGCAACAGAGATCAGAGCAAACAATCAGAATTTTCGGCACTCAACTGACGAAACGTAATATAAATCCCAAGCATATATTTCATCAGTTTGCTCAGTATCCTCTTAATTGCCATTATAATTATTAAACGACAGCAACGGCTAATTAGTCCGTTGCTCATTAAACAACCCTTTAATTATAAGCGCCACACAATCCTCCAAACTGAACATAACAAGCTTCTAGTTTTCTGCAAAAATCATCAAAACAATTTTTCGTATAATTCGCCAATTGCAAATCAAAAAATCTAATACAAAAAGCAAAAACAAAAACACAACAAAAAATGAAAAAAGGGGGGAAAAATAGAAAAGAAAAATGGAAAATATTTTAGCTAATAACATTTTACAGACGTTACGCTGTGTGCATCATCAATCATAATAACCGATATGGAAGCCAATGCAAACGTTGACTACTACAACTTAGATATTGCTGATCGCAAAAGAGGGCCCCGAATATATCAATTCCAATCACATTGCAGATGAAAAGGGCCGAATACGGAGATCTATCTCTATAGCTGTATCTATCCATCTATATCTGTAGATGTTTCTGTGTAGTGGCTGCAGCAGCCATTGAGGATTTCTCGCAGCGTATAAGAGCAAGAAAAGACGACGATGATGATTTGAGGAATCTGCACGCGATTCGGCTGCTATACATTAATCTTTTGGAGAGCATATGTGTGTGTGTGTGAGTGGGTGTATGCGTTAAAGGATGTGCACCGCAGCATCCGAAGATGCAGCAGATTGCATCGCGCGCAGAAATGGCAAAACGAATTTGTTCAATGATCAAAGCGAAGCTAACAAAATTACTTCGGACTCGTTTTTTTTTCTTCTTTGGTTTCTGCGAATGCTTTTGCTTTTAATGTAATCAAATTTTTTACTTTTTTTAAAATTTTGTTCTTTTTTTGTTTTATTAAATTAATTTTAAAAAGAATTAAATTTGTAAAAAAATAAATAAATTTTAAACATTTCACGCAATATATTAATTAAAAAACAATTTTTAAATTCGATTTCTCTTTGTTTTTATATTAAAAAAAATATATAATAACAAATAAATAAACAAATTATTAATTGGGGCCGCCCTTTTACTTATCTCTTAAGTCTTTTTTTTAATAAACAAATGGTTTTTAAATTAAATTATTGCTTAAAAGAACAAAAAAAAAGGTTTTTAAATTAAATTATTGCTTAAAAGCGAAAAAAAAAAAATGATTAAAAATGCATTTAAATAAAAAAAAAAAATATTTAAAAAGCATTTTAAAGAAATTACATATCATTTTCAGCATTAAATTTATTGAAAATTTTCACATTAACAATTTGTTAATTAATTTTTATTGATTTATTAAATTGAATTGGAATTTTGTCCGGCGCCTTCACTTCTCTATTGCCATTTTACAATAGAATCTTTTTTTTAACTTTCCTTAAATTTGTTCCTGTTTTAATAATTATTTTCTTGTTAACTCTTTTTGGCAACAAAAACTTATTTTAAATTAAATTATTCATTAAAAATTAAAAAATTAAAATAAAAAAATTATTCTCTTCTAAAAAATTGTTAAAAAAACACTTCTATCAAATTATATGGTATTGTCAGCTTTGAGTTTAATAAAAAATGTATTTTACATTATATAAATTAGTTTTTATCGATTAATTAAATTGAATTTGAATTTTTACCGGCGCCTTCACTCCTCTCTTGCCATCAGCCAATAATTTCACATTAAAATTTGACATTTTCATAAACTGATAATTTAGTTCATTTTTAAATAGGCAAATACTTTAAAATTAAAACAAATTAAAAATATAACAAACAAAACGGAATTATTTCGAAATAAAATTAATTTCAACGCACAAAAAAGCAAATAAAACGGGCCCAAAAACAATAAGCAATTAATTTCGCTGATCCGATATCAAACGCGCGAGAAATTTTTCGATATATCTATCTACAAATTGGAAAATCAAATTAAAATATTATAAATATAAATCATTAAAAAGTGATGCGAAATACTTGATTGATGATTTATTTGTGTGCGCGCATTTTATTTATGGAGAAAATTGGGCGCTCGCAAAATTTAAACTGCCAGATTATCAATCATACAAAATATAAACCGAATCATGTACACACGCACACCCATACACCCGTAGAAACATACAAAGTGGAAAACTATACGGCAATAATACGGACAGTAACAATAATTAAATTCGATAGCTGCCATAGGAATTAATTGGAAACGGATAAAACGCAGATAAAGATCTTTTGCAACGCTCAATGAGCTTTCCTTTGCAACTTACTTTTTATTTTGTAATAAATAATCACTGAAAACAAAGGAAGAAAAAAGTGTTCATTAAAAAAACATCAAATGAACATTTTTAATAAACACGTAAAAACAATTGATGCATTGTCATTTTTTTTTCTCCTTTTTCGGATTTAGTTGTTGCGGTTGTTGCGAACGGCGTTCGCATAGAGTGCAAATTTAATTTTTATTAATTTCGTTTTATATTTTCATTAACGGGACACACGGCCGACACGTGAATGCAAATTAAGCTGCGAGCCCCGATTTAAATATAATCGCGAAAGTCACAAATTCGTTTTTAATTAAATCGCTGCCATTGTGTAATGGCTGCACACACATTCGAACGTTCGAACGCATACAGAGGCAGATAGAAAGGGGTACAAGTAAAGGGGACACGGACACGGATATGTAAGAAAAAGGAAAAAGGATGCGATTATCCTCTGCCTGTGCCTGTGCCTTTGCGCCACTGTAGGAGAGAGCATATCCATGTGCTGGCAAGTATTAAAAGCCACCCTTACGCTCATTAAAAAGCGACGATCGTTATCGTTTTACCTCATTAATGAGAGCTTTGCAAGGATAAAGCTTTAAAATATCACTTTGTAATAATTATTTAAAACTCCTTCTCTCTTTTACATTCTTTTCAAGTTTTACATTTTGTTTTTGTTTATTTTTTTAAAATATTGGAAGTAGAAAATTGATATTTAGAAGTTCGCACCTCTATCTGAAACAGTTTTTATTTGTTTATTCTAAATTTTTAAATTTTTCAAAATTCTTTTGAAGTTTTTTTTTAAGTAAATTTGTATGTTGTCCGGCGCCTTCACTTTAACCATCCTTTTTTATTCTAATAAAATTTAATTTCAACTTGTTAAACAGTTTTCGAATAAAATTTCATTTGTTTTAACAAATTTTATTTAAAAACTTTATTCAGCTTCTTTAATTTCCAGTAATATTTTAATTAAAACATGAAAATAGTTAAATTTTCTTATAAAAACATTTTTAGATTGAAAATTTCCTTTGAATTCTTTGTTATTTTTACTTTCAGCTTATAATTTTATCGAAATATTTCATTTTAAAGTTTTTTTGTTTACTTTTCGGTAATATTTATTACTTTGAATTAAAAATAGTTTAATTTTCTTATAAATTTTTTTTTTAATGCGAATTTTTTTCAAACTATTTTCTTTTTTCGTTATCAGCTTTAAACGAAATATTTAATTTTGTTGCTTTAGGTATTTAATTTACTTTAATTTGTAACCTTTTTCAGGTGTTTTAATTAGTTTTTTTTTTCTAAAAATTTAAAATATTATATATTTTAATAAAAAAAAATTTTTTGGACAAATACTATCTGTTTTAAAAATTTATTTTGGTATTTTAACCACGTTCTTCACTTCTAAGCATTATTTTTAATTTAACATTAAAAAGGAAAAACTTTCATATAAAAGTATTATTATTTAAAAAAATTTCTTACAAACTATTTTCTTTTTTACGTTTCAGCCTAAAATTTAAAGAAAATATTTTACTTTAAAGCTTTTTCTGCTTAAATAAAATTAATTTGAAACTTTTTGCAGAAATTTTAAGCAGTTTCTCATTTTTAAACATTAAAAATTTAATATAAATTCCCAACAATTTAGTTTTTTTATTGAAAAAAAAAATAAACAAATTCCCCTTGAAGTTTTTTATAAAATAAATTTAGAATATTGACCAGCGCGTTCTCTTTAATAAACTTTTCATTAAAATAAATAATTAAAAAGTAATAAAACAATTTTTTTTCTAATAAAATATAGTCTATTTATTTTTCAATATAAAAATCAGTTTATAATAAACAAAACGAAAATGAAACTTTCAAAAAACAAAACTTAAAAAAGACAACTTCCTATACATTAAAAAATTGATTTCCTACAGTGATGATTTTGCAGACTTTAGCTTTAACTTCAGCAAAAACCACCAAAAAGTACAACAAAGAGAAAACGGTTATTGAAAGTAATATCTAGCTGGAATATGCTAAAAGTAATAAAGTAATTGTCGCAGCACCGGATATAACATAATCGAAATGTTGGGGGCGGCAGTATTTATGCAAGTGGTGCAACCGCCACATATGCCGCCATAATCTGTACATTGGTGCAATATAAAACTGAGTTATAAGAGAAGAGCAGCGAAGAGCAGAACAGAGAAGAATATGGAAAAGAGTGTATAGTGTGGTCCACGTTTTAGTGGAGTCTGGTGTAAGGTAAAAGTGAATTATCCGAGGGACGAGCGGCGGGCGCGCGGGTAAGGAATTGGCGGACGGAGACGTGTGCACCGAGGGCCCCGGATAACCCTTTCGGCGAGACCCGCAGGCACCCTTAAGGGACCGACCGCTTATTATCGCGAATTTATAACATGCAGCTCTCCCGCACCGCCCGAAACGGGAGACCGTTCTGCCGTTCTGCTCCTTCTGCCTCCCTATCTCTTTTACTCGTACCCACGGTCGGCTCGGTCTATCTGGTCTCGTAGCTTTTGCTCTCGTTGCTTTTGCTGCTCTTGTTGCTCATGTAATAGTAGCGGTTTTCCTCTCCGGGAAATTCCATACAGCCAATTCTCCATATTGCAAGACCGCAAACGTAAATAACTATATTATTCGATGTATTCGATGCGCCCGTTGTCGGAAATTCATTAGCAACTAACTAATAACTAATCGCTAATCGATTGCTCGCAATGTATTTTAAGTGGAAAATTTTCAGCGCACAGTTCAGAGTTTATTTCGCGGCGAGGTGATTCGCTGAGGGTTATCATGAAGCCGGTGTATAGTGTATTAAAAGTGGCTTGATGGGAATTTATGGTCTCTCGAAGGTTTCTGCTTTCGCCCTGTGTGTGCTATGTGTTTTTTACTTTTTTTTTCTCTTTTTTTTTCTTCTAAGAGGGAACTTTAAGTTTCGGCTAAAGATTTTTCCTGATAGGACGCGGGTTTATGTATACTTTGAGATTTTCATGGCGTATAATTTACACTTAGGTTTCGGATTTAAGAGGTTTTTCTTTCCTGAGTAAATTTGCTTTTGATTTTTTTAAGGTTTTTTGCTTCAGTCTTTTATCCTATTTTGCTTTTAAAATGGATTATAATAAAAAGTAAAATGTTTTAGAAATTGAAAAATTACACTTACAATAAATGGAAAGTGAAAAAAAATAATGGTTTAATTGTGTTTAAATGTATTTTAAAATGACTAATGATATTAAAAAATGTTTTCAATTGTTTTAACTAATTCAATTTGGTTCTTTGAAACAAAAAAATAATAACTAAAAAGTAAAAATTGAAATTAAGAATGTCAGTAGTTAATATTAAAAAAAGGTTGAGATTTAAAAGTTTAAATTAAAAAAAGAGAAAATTTTAAACGCCCGGCGCCTTCACATCAACTTACGTTGAGCTTCCTATAATAAATTATTTATTTTACATTATTCATCATAAATTATAAATATGAAAAATACTGCAGTAAAATAGGAAATATAATTTTTAAATGTTTTTCATTTAGGTTAATTCATATAAATTTTATTTGAAAGTTGAATTTAATTCTTATTCAACAAAAGATTATGAAAAGTCCAGCGGCTTCACATTTATTAATTCATTACTTTACTATTTTTTGATCAATAAATACTATATTTTAATTATTTAAAATGATAAAATAAATTTAAAACTTCAATAAAAAACATAAAAAAGCAAATTTTCTAAGAAAACAAATAAACAAAAAAGGAAAAACCGCAATTTTTCCAATATAAGCACAGGTGAAGATAACCGCAGACACGCAGAAGAGCAGAAGAAGAAGAAGTAAAATCTGGGCACACATGTAGGAATACAGTTATAGCCGTATCTATATGTAAAAATCCCGTATGCGCGTGTGATACGAATGGGAACGCAAAGTCATATAGTTCGTTGGTGTCCTCGGGGATGATACCGTGTCGATAGATGAGGTGCCTGGGAAATCTTCGGAGATTTACTTTTTTCGCTATTCGCACCGCGATGAACGAACCGAAAGCGAATACCTTCCTCAAAAGGTATTACAAAAAAAAAAAGTAAAAAAAAATAGAGAAAAAAAAAAGAAAAGAAAGAAGAAATTGGCAAAAAAGTAAAGCAGAAAAAACTTGCAACCATTAATAAGATTGTTTACAGCTTCTTTAAAAATTGAAAAGATGCCTTATCGATGTTTGAAAACCACTAAAGTACTGGTAAATCAATAGCCAATGATTGATTTCGCAATTATTTAGCCTGTAAAGTTATTACTGAAACTTTTGCAAAGGCTAAAGTTGAATATTGCAATATACAAGGTGCCAAATAGTTTAAAAACTTTAATTTTATCAATGCAATTATTGTCAAGTAATTTATGTAATATTAAAATGATTTTTTTTTTAATTAAAATTGGATTTAAAAAAAAAGATACTTTCATGCTCATATAAAATTGATTTAAGCTACCTTGGAAGATTACCCGGTATACTTATTAAATACGTAAAGCATAACTAAGTCTCAGAAGCGGAAGAAGATTGTTATTTAGCGTCGTCAAAAGGTTAGACTTAGAGCGTATTAATTAATCAAGAAGCGTGCCTTGCAAGTGCGCTGCACGTCAGCAACTTACCAACAGAAGGGTAATAACAAAATGAGAAGACTTACCTGCAAAGAAAAAACAAAAAAACATTAATTAAACATAATTAAATCAATATAATAAGTAATATAGTAATATGAAATTTGAATAAAATGAAGAAACATTAATATAACTACAAAGAGGAAAGTCTAATCCTCTTAGCAATGCTTTCAATTTCTTGGTCAATGGTTTTATGATATTATAAACAGATGGGAAAAAGTTTTATGGTGAAATAGATGCACCGCAGGAATCGTAATATCTTCGCCGGGTTTCTCGCACAGCGAGAGCTGCCAATGGTGGTGACTATTGCGGCGGCGGCGGAGACGGCGGCACGGTGAAAAGTAAAGAATGTAAAGTAGTAAAATGAAAGGACTCCATCACAGTTCATGGCTCGAGCACTTTATATACAGTATAAGTGCGATTTTTCACGAGCAACGTTTCATCAAACCATTCTTCGTGCTTTTGCCATGAAAAATTTATTCACACTTTTATTACGTTCAGCTACTTTTTGAATTTTTGCGTTGTTTTTGGTGCTTTGATTCATAAGTTTTTAACTAAACGTTGATAATTAAAGTGATTTTACTGAATTAGTTTTTTGTTTTTTGAAGTAAAAAGAATGTATTTTGAATGAAAAAAGTAATTCTTAAATTTAAATTGATCTAAAATTTTAATAAAAAATAATAATTTGACTTAAAAATTTAAATTAACCGGCGCCATTACAGTGAATCCCTATTTGAATATAATTTTTAAAGTTTGAACTTAATACATTTAACTAAAACATAGAAAAAGTATTTTTCAACTATTTAAAAGTTACTCAGCGGAAGAGTTAGCTTAGTAACTTAATAAAAACATAAATTAATAAATCATTTAGAAAAAAAAAAAAAAAAAAAAGAACATTTTCATTTATTGTTCTCAGAAAGAAGTTTAGATTTTCAGTAGTTCCTTGAATCCTGTAAGTATTCTTTTCTTGAGCGTTTCATCAGCGCAAACGAAACAATTCGAAATTCCCCAAGACGTTCGGACGCTTGTCCATTCCGGACGCGTTTCCAATTTCATGCACACCTCTCCAGCATCATGTACAACATACATATGAATCTAGCAAACACATGTTATTCAGTAATACAGTACGCAATTTTTTTTAAATCAAAAATTAAGTTTTAAATTTTTTTAATTTTCTACATAAAAACTAAATCAAGGCACAAAAAAAACTTTGTACTTTTTAAGCAACATTTTTTTTAATATATTATGATTCAAATAGGTAACACGTTAAGCAACGGGGGACAGCTTAATTGCAACTTGATGAAAACATCAGAAAGGGTTGCGCCCCGTGCCCCCGCTTAATTCTGATTTAGGGCAAGCACATAAACGCATAATTCACACTACGCGGCCGCTGCGGCTACAGAGGCTGCCGAAGCTGTAGAGGCTGCAGATAGCAGAGAAAGGCGAAATGCGAGCAGTATAGTGAAGAGCGAAGAGTGAAGAGGAGCGGCGAGAATGAGGGGGTGTTGATGACGCCCTGTCGCCATACATAGAGACACCCTTAGCGCGCAGTTAACTTTAAAGGTAACGATGTGGCGATAATGTCTTTCTCTCGCATATACAGAGCGTTTGCCGGTTATTTATTTTTATGCGTCATTTAGCAGAAACAATGTCTGCGGTGCCGCCCCATGTCTGCACTTGTGCCCTGATTTCAAATTGAATGCTGTACAGAGGCTGACATTTTATTTGATTTTTAATTTTAATTCAATTTTAGTTTTGCTTGTTTTGTTTATTTTGCTTCACTATTTTTAATACAATTTTGCTTATTTATTTATTTGTTTTAGTTGCTTTTATTATTATTATTTATATAAAAATATAGGAGAATTAACCGAATTCGAAACGGTGGAATTGTTTACGTGTCGCCCGTTGTGCCCAAATTAAACAATAAATCAAAAATCAATCACACAATGCGGTTGCACAGCTGCAACCAATCGTCGCCACTTTCTAAGAGAGAGCTTTTTCTGTACTTTTCAGCTCTGCTTACTCTGCTTGCTCTGCTTCCCAACACTTTTCTGCTTCTTTCTACTTTTTACATTCTTCCGTTATTAGGTAAGCTTCGCTGTGTGCTCGCTCAGTTAATTTATTAAGTGCGGAATGAATTAATTGAATGGATCTTAATCTGTTTTAGGTAATGGGAATGATTAACAGACACGCCACTCTTATGCAAGCGATTAATTTCAACCGCTATGTGTGTAATGTGTACGCTAGGTACGTGGAATCTGTGCGTAAATGCATCTGATACGGATCCTCTAACTCATCTGAATTAGTCAATAATTCACCTAAATGGACAAACAGATTGGAAATTTGTGTAACGGCATACTAACTGGACGTTGCTCCTATAACAATATTATCTCACTTGATAATAATTAATGCTAAATTTACCGAGTAAACAAAATCCTAAGTAAG
Organism: Holobus sp. GC000080; assembly: GCA_030556065.1. Classification (NCBI taxonomy): domain Eukaryota; kingdom Metazoa; phylum Arthropoda; class Insecta; order Coleoptera; family Staphylinidae; genus Holobus; species Holobus sp. GC000080. The sequence continues at coordinate 10,493 of JASKGO010002009.1, forward strand.
TGCCGTTGGTTTAAAATGAGCTTTCCGAGTGATAAAATTCGGAATTTAAATTATTTATTGGTTCAATTTATAAGAAAAAGAAACAAATTGCAGTGAAATAATTAAATTAGATGTCTTGACTTTCGTTTTTAATGGTTAAGCAAATTTATTGAAATGTTTTATTTGAATTTTTGGTTTCTTAAAATAAAAATATCATTTTTCAATGGAATTTACTTTAAATTAAAAAAAAAAAAATTCTGATTTTAAGAAAAAAACTTAAAAAACGTAACCGGCGCCTTTACAACTAAATCCTTTTGGTTTATATTTTAATTTTTAAACTTTTTTATTTATTCAATTATTTTTATACAAGGGAAAATAAACAAATTATTTTTAATTAGATAATGAAAGGAAATGAATAAATAATTTATTTATTAAATATAAAAAACAATTAGTAAAATAATAATTTTTTTAAGAAATAACACGGCGTCTTCACTTTGATCCCAAAATTAATACCCAAATTAATTTAAATAATTTTTATTATTTATTTATTTAAAAATAACATTTTTCAATTGAACTAACTTTAATTTAAAAAAAAATAATTCGGATTTAGAAATGAAAAATCCAGTGCAATCACAACTAAGCCCGATTTACTTTAATTTAAAAGTTTCAAATTAATTAATTTAACTTTAGACGAAAATTTTAAATTTACAAAGAAATAAGGGTTAATTAATTATTGTTTTAAGTTTATATGCAATAAAGAAGTATTTAAACTAAATACTTTAAATTTTAGATTGATTTATTGAAGAATTATTAATTAAGTAGAAATAATTTGCCATGTGAGTCCGGCGCCTTCACATCTTCCTCAATAGCAATAACACTAATAACTTTTTTTTTTCTTGAAATAAAATGAAACTTTTTAATTGAATAAGTAAAATGTAAATATATTTTTAAAATTAAAATAAATATTTAAAATTTAAACAAATATTTTAGCACAGCAAATTATCCCGACGGAAATAACAAATAATTTATTCAAAAATTAAAAAAAAAACATAAAAAAAAATTGAAACATATCACAATTAGTAAAATGACCAAATTCGGACACGTTTTCCAATTTTATTATATTTTCACCAGAAAATAGCGCCCAAAAAACGTGACCGATATTCGAAAACGAAAGGACCAGACCGAACTAAACCTACCTACGCATTTTGCAAGCAATAATTTATAATTTTTGATCTGCCGTTCGAACGCCATATATCATTCCGCAACGACGTTTCTGCCGGCTCTGGCTTTGGCACATGGTCCACCTCCAGGAGCCATACAGCACACTCAAAACAAACAAAAAAAAAAACCAGTGCAAAAAAAAGTAAAATAAAATCTACGTGCGCAGATTTTTCGATGCAATACACAGTGCTCACCTAATAAATAGAAAAAATAATAATGTGGAGAAATAGCGCAAGAAGGACACGGTCCGTCCGGAATATAATGGGCACGGGGACATATTATATTGGGGGCGGCAGATTATTAAGCGCTCAATGATGGATTTCCGTTATATGGTGCCGTATATTCGCAGCGGCTAAAGCATCAGCAGCCAGCAGCAGCATCGTGATCGTCATAACGATGACGACGGCGGCGATAATAATAAAAGCGACGTAAAATAATAGAATCGCGGCAGCGGCCGTTTGTTGCGCGCAAATAAATAGCGCGATTGAGAGCGCCCGAATGGGCCTCCGGCGTCAAATCAACTCTCATTCACTTCGACTGCTCTATGGGAAGCTTTATTTTTCCACTCACCAGTGTTGTAACTACTGCTGCCATGGATGAAAATATGAAATATTTGTTGCAAAAGCCGCCAGTAAATCGTTAGATTTGTAATTAGCTTTCCTAGTTTTAATGATTTTCTTTTCTTAATTATATTATTATGATTTTAATTATTTTACTGCTTAATTAAATTAACGGAATGAAAGAATTTTTTTTTGTGTTGCTAAAGCAAAAAGTTATTATTTGCACTGTTACATGTTCCAGTGGGTTTAAATTACTAATTTAAAAGCTATAAAGCTACGTTTTCCAAAAATATTTCGCATATGGAAAACGAAAATCTAATTTCGTGCTCCAACACATGGAAAACATATAGAAAAAGAGAGTTAAATGGGGAACGAAGAGTAAAAATAGAGAAAGGAGAGATGTTGGAGGAAAGTCCGTGTTGTAAAAAGTCGGCCGCTGCGGATTTTAATATTATGAATCCTCGGAGAAAAACTGGAAAAGTTGTTTAATGTCGGCCGCCCCGTACGCACCGGAAACTTTATTATTAGTGGCTTGAAATTTCGCAATTTTTCCCTCGGCCTCGTAAAGGCCGCACTTGCAACTACATAAAACACCCAATAAAACGCTTGCGGAACTGCTTAATTCCCTCCATTATTTAATGGTTACAAGCGTTTTCCCCTGCAGCACCGAAAAATCCCATTTTTAATTTAATTAGTAATCTTTTTTCAACTTTTTCAAATTTTTAAATGTTTATAGTTCTACTTATACGAAAAATTAAAAATTTAAGAAAAAATTAATTAAATTTTAAGCAATTTATTAGTTATTATTATTAATGAGTACTCATCGATATTTTATTATAATTTTTTTATTTCGAGCATAAAAGATGAAAGCTCATATCGTATAAGGGATGATAAAAAATGTGAAAAAGGGGTGGTTGGGAGCGCAGCGCGCGCGGAAAAGTCCGGGGCAAAAATGTAATTAGATTTCCATTCCCAAGTGCTTTCAGTTATTAAACAACATCGAAAGTAATATGTATCAAGTTTCTGATTACGTTTTATATACCCATCAGTTTCACTATTTGTCAGCGCGCTACAGAAGCACCGCAAAAAAAAAGAAGTAAAGTAAAGTAAAGAAAAAAAAAATTGAAGATCTTTACTATTAGTTCTATCTACTTCTGATAGCTTTAAGTGTTTTGTTTTTTCTTTTATTTTAGTTCTTTTTTTTTATTACTTATTTGAGGTATAAACTTAAAAAAACACGAACCAATTGGATTTGCAAATTAATTTAATTCGTCGTTAAATTAAATTGCGCGCGATGCAGAATTAATTATTACGTTTAACCAATTTGCTGCCGGTGATTAATTACCTAACATCGTGTTTTTCGTCGCTGAGAATTCCACGCAGACGTTCCTCGTGTTCCTCATTCACTCTTCTCACACTCCGAGCACTCTTTCTTAAAGGGCGCTCCCTTCCTTTCTTCAAATATCTTTCGGATATTCGTTCCGATAGAAGTCTTTAAAATCTTCGAAACGGAAGCAGCGGCAAATTAAAATCCGCCAACGAATTTAATTAGAATTATATTCTTTTCAGTTATTCAATTATTTTATTTTGTGGAATAGATTAGAAAATCCTGCACAGAATAATACGCCAGAAGCAACGGAAATGAAGAAAAGGATGCTGTTACAAAAAATGAAAATAAAATAAGCAAACAAGAAATGAAAAAAAAAAGAAAGTTTAAAGAGATCTGACAGAAGAAAACTGTAAAGGATAGTAAAGGATAATTGGCTTTCTTTTGTACTGAAAGACATCTTTTATTTTTGGTTTTTTCTTTTTGCTTCGATGTATAAGCCTTTATAGTTTTGTTTAGTGAAAATAGTTTTTCCAAAAGAAACATTCCTTTCATATTTTTCTGGTAATTCGTTTCTTAGGAAATTCACTTTTTGAAACGCAAAATTGATTTTAGAAATTTCCGGTTTTTCATTTGGTAAATTAATATTTCAAAAGATTTATTAAAACAAAGGATATATCAAAAGAATATTAAATTTTCTTTTGATTTAAAAACACAACTGAACATTTTTCATTTTAAGACATTAAAATTTTTTTTAATTTAAAGCCGAAGATTTTTTTTAAATTTTTTATTTAACGGTTATTTAATTAAAACAAAAGTTTCTTTTAAAAATAATGTATTTTATAAATTATAGGTTTTATAATTGCCAAATAACAATAATTTCATAACAAAAATAGAGATTACTAAAAAATTGAAAAAGTAATTTTTTAGTAATAAAAACAAAGCTTTTTCGAATTTATTAACAGTTATTTTACTTAATTTTACATAAAAATACTAAAAAAACCTTAAACCTCAAGTGTTCAATTCGGCAAACAAATCAAACAAATTTAATTTTACCGAATCCACATTAAAGCAGCAGTTTTGCGAACAACAAAAGCCATTTATAATGAAATCAAACAAGCACACAAAGCGGCGTAAACAGGGGAGAGAGAGCAACAACAAATAAAATAATAAATATATATAATAATAAATTAATTAAGTCGTTGGCACTGTTTAGTGCTGTTGCTGCTTGCGGAAAATATAGTTCTCTCGCAACAGTTGTTCATTTCAATTATAATGCGCGTTCGGAGACACTTGCACACCGTGGATAATATTCCGCTATAGTTACATAATAAGGGGTGTACGCGTTATATGAAGGATAATGAGCAGCGCTTAAATTTTATTACATAATGCATCCCTCCTTGAACGTTTCCTTTACCCATTTCCATCCTCCGTTGCGACTCTTTGCCGGCAAAAAGCAACGCAACCCTTTACAATCGCGTCATTTGCATTATGCCCTTTTGCAAAACCGAAAACCAAAAACCAAAGCAACGCACTAAATAAATGCAAATAAAGTGCAGCTAAACGAACGGGAGAAATTCATTTCGCGGAAATCTATCAGAAACAATAATTTTCCGGTCGCTTTCAGCTGTTCAGCATTTAACTCTGCTGAAATGCTAAAAACAATAAAAATAAACAGTTCAGAAATGTCAAAAACAATTTCGAATTTTGAGCGCAAATTAAATGTAAATTTCCCCCTAGAAAAAAACAAAATATAAAACATAAAAAGAAGAAGAAAAAGCATAGCAAGATAAAAAGCAGTGGAAGAAAGTCAGAACGGTTTATGCCTAATAAACGTAAGCCAAGGATAATGTAAGGACTTTGAGGAGATTTTGACGCAGGGTTCCTGTGCGCCTTAGAGCCCCCTCCCTGAAAGGGAGAATCCTTTAGATCTTTTATGATAATTTCCCGCAAATAATATCGAGGTATGAGCGCGAGCTGCGGTGCACAGTGCAAGAACTCTAGGAGATCCTTCGCCGGAGCTACATAAGTTTCCTTTAGCCGCTTATACGGCATCGAAGAAAAAGCTGTATGGAGTAATAAGCTACCGCAACTTTGCCAGAACCTTACCAGTAGTAGTAGTACTCCTTTCTGTAGTATTACTGCCTCTGTTAGGGATATACGAGCCCCCGAACACCGAACAGGGATGAAACCTTTTAAAGCTCTCTCATACTGTGTCTCTTTCTCGCTTTCGGCAGGTGTAGCTGGCGATTGCAGAAGGCAGCGCGCATCGCAACCGTTATAAACGTGATCGCAATTATGAAAAGGTTCTTCTCGCCTGACTATTGAAACATTTAACGTATTATAATGCGCACACCAAGTGCCTCTAATTCCTCCTCCTGCTCTAGCTCTCGCTCTAGCTTCACCCCTTTGCTCCCGGTATTTCCATCCTATCGCTATCTCTGCCTTTGCTTGTCTAGATAAGCCTCATTAGAGTTTAATTATGCACTTGCACCTGAATTCCCCTAATTTTACTTCAGTTGAAACTTGAAGTGTTGTCTATTTTGTTTGTTTATTATTGCCAATTATGTTTTTGAATTTTATCAAATTGAATTTTTTATATAATCTATTAAAAATTTCTATAAATTAAAGAAAATCAATGAAATTGCAAATATTTTAATACAAAGTACGATTTAGTAATAATAAAATATTTTTTTTTTATAAAAATTTAACTTATTTAAAAGTTAAATTTTGATTAAAAAAAAAAATAAAATTAAAAAAATAATTAGAAATTTTTAGGGAAATTAATCTCGAAAATTAATCATTGACATAATTTTAATAAATGGACAGAAAAGAAGAATTAAAATAAAAAATATTACACAAAAATAAAAGTATACAAAATAAGAGGCATAAAAATTATAATGAAATGCGACTTATCTTGACTTCCCGTCGCCTTCACACTGATTGCTATTAAAAATCATACAAAATCTCAGAAACCTTGATAAAATTACATTTAAAATCAATTTTCAAATGAAAAAAAAACAATAAAAACTTTACTGAAATTTCATAATTTAGTGAAAATATACAAAAGTAATTAAAATAATTAGCAAAAACACGGAAAACTTGCTGGAAAATCTCAAAGAACTTAAAGCAGAAGCAAGTAAAGTGAAACAAAACCTTCATTTGTCTTCCGCTAATGCAGCAGAACACACATACGATCACGCTGGAACATGATTTCTTGTTTATGGAGTGGTAGGCGAAGAGCTTTCGTAACTAATGGTAAATTCATGTACAACTATTATCCGCAAACAGAGAAACAAAGCAATTGCATCAAAGTGCGGCCTTACAAACACACACACATAGATTTAGAAGCAACTTATAAACAATTAAAATTTAAAATTGCTTTTTTTTCTTCAATTGACGTAATGAAGTAATAAAATAAAAATAATTATTAAAAAAAAGTAAAAGAAAAATTGTAAAGAAAAAAAAATTGCTTTTCATAGCCTTTGAGTTTTTTTGACTTGATATAATTTACATACACCTTCTTTATATGATTCGCCGTTCGTCTCTGCCACCTCCGGAGCAGCCACTTTGCATGCACATTTGACGTGCAGCTATACTACCACAGAGCAAGTATGGCAAGACGAAGCAGCCATCCATCCGTTTCCACACACAGGATCTTCGAAAGAGCAGCGGAATAACGCCCGGCGAAGTTATACCGCTTAAAGTGTTCGAACACTTCTAACCGAACTTATAAATGCGACTTTGCGGGTCTTTTCGCGTGAAAAGGGGCGCGCGCGGAAAATGTGCTGAAAACTTCGCGCGCTTTCGGCCTTTCGGATATCATAAAGAGTTGTAATGGAGGCAGGCGAACATTATTTCGCATTATCCTGTGCGATTTTTTCATCCGCGCAGAGAAGAGCGCGCGCGAAAAGGACAGGATGGATGCTGGCAAACATGAAGAAATGCCATTTATTTTTATTATGATAAATTGCTTCTCTGCTCTCTCTGCTCCGCTCCTTTGCTTCCATTTCTTTCCACTTGGCACACGACAAGTCAACTGAAATGCCTCGCGTGTCACATTCTACTCTTCACTGCGCATTTCTAATTTCTTTCTGTTTTCCTCCCTCGAACTCCGTTTTGTTTTGCTTCGTTCTTTTTTTTTTCTTACGTACTTTGTTTCCGTTGCTTTCTTCCATTTTCAAGTCTTTTGTTTTCCGTTTTGTGTGTTCTCAACTGTTTCTAAATGCTTTTAATGTTGCATTATTAAATAACTTACTTTTCACGTGAAAAAATCTATGAAACTTCAAGAGAGAGGTAGAGGAAATTTAATAAAAGTTAAGTATCTGTCACGTTTGATGTTTGAAGAAGACAAACTATGCAAGTGAAGAGAAAAGTACAGCACCTGTTTTATAGAGATCAAAATCGAAAAGTAATGGAAATTGTACGCTGTTTTTGTAAAATTATAAAGTTGTCCCTTATATTTCAAATATTATTTTTTTATTGAAAAGCAAACCGAAAAATCAAATTTTACCAGATTAGTAACACCAATAACTAATTTTTTAAAATGAGCAATACGAATGAAGAGCTGTAAATATTTAATTTCAGTCATTACTATAATAATTGTACGAGTATAGTAATAAGTAAGTTGATAAATAGTTGTAAAAATGAGAGCGGAAATTAATTGCAGTTGTTTGTTGTGCACCACAGTAAATTCGTACTAAAAATCATAATTTTAGTCAATTACAGCTGCCGCCGGCGTTGTTTTGCATCGGGAGAGCAAGTTGCGAACTTTGCCTGGCATTCAAGTTGAATAGAGAAGCACGACCGCCATTTGTCGGTTTGCCTTTCAATACAGGATGTTCGCTAAATGTATTTTTTCTTTTTAATCTTCTTTTCCTTTAAGTATCTAACTAGAATTTCTTTCTTTCAAACCTTTTCTCATAATTAAGAATTTCTCATTAATTAAGAATTAATTTATAATTTAAAAGAAAAAACTAACGCTGGTTGAAATTTTGATAAATTATTTTAAATTCAATTAAAAAAAATAGTGCCAATAAAAAATAAATAAATTTAGACCCAAAAAAATTGTGTTTAAAGAATTAAGGTGACCGGCGCCTTCACACTGATTGGTATTAAAAATAATATTAATCTCAGAAAACATGATAAAATTACATTTATTATCAATTTACAAATGAAAAAACAAATTTATAATGTACTGAAATTTCATTAATTACAAAACTAATTGAAATAATTATCAAAAACAATGAAAAAATTAATGATTAAAAATCTTAAAGAATTTTGAGAAAAAAACAAGTAATGTGAAAGAAAAAAATTTCGGTTCGCCCTTCAACAAACTTCTTTTAATTCTTCGTCTTCATAAAAGTATAGAGTTAGAAGCAGAAGAATAGAAGATGGAGAAAAATAAATAAGAAAAGAAAAAGAAAAAAAAGAAAAAAAAAGAAGAAGAAAAGAAGAGGCCAACGATGTAAACAATCAGAAAAATAAGAATTGCGGGTGTATTATTGCATGTGACACTTCACAGTGACAGACCTAACCAGAAACGAGCTTATATATACATTGGGAATGAAATCGAAAACGGTTATTTACAATGTTACCCTTTTTCCCGTTTCCCCCTCCGTCACTTTTCTCCCATTTCCAGGGGCCTTTATTCATATCTTTTTCCCTTCGCGCTCTCCTTCCGGACCGGGCAGCGGAACTATGGCCACGCACCGTCGATTTCCCAAGACAATACTTTGGGCAACAACAAACTTATCACTTTGTTCGTTTTCCGCACGCCGCGGACCTTTCTGCCGGATTACTTTTCCGCACACAGAGCCCTAATTGATTTTCTATATACATCGTAACCGTGTCTATACATACAGTAACTGCAGTTTAAGTTTTCTTAGTTTCAGCAGTCTGCACAAGAAAATAATGAAAGATTTTCCGAGTGGCAACAAAGGAAAACCGGCGGTGGCAAAGTGCCGCCTTCAATATGGAGGAGGCAATTTAATGCCCCACAGGATTATGAACTCGATGTAGGTAAATATCGCGCGTGAATTATTCATGCGATGCCGACACCTTAGGCTTCCGAGCCTTGCAAATATAAATAAGCAAAGAAAAGTGTTATTTTTGCTCGAAATTTTTAATTTATTAATGAAGCAACTCGAAAGAAATAACGATATTAAAGTTTCAGTAAATGTTTCTGTATGATTGTTGTATGGAAGTGGGAATTATGAGTATACTGTTACGTAATTATTATTAGTTGGTCCTTAAGGATCGAAAAATTAATCGCGCGCAATTGCCGCCACGTTCCGCCCGTATCGTCGCCATTAATCGAATCAAATCCCGATGACGTTAAAGGCCACTTTGGGAACTCGATTTTCCAATAACAACAATCGTGTACACTCGAGGGCTTAGCTCGGACAACACGACGCTCCACTTTTCGAGAAAAATTATATTCGCATCGTTTATTTACTTAACTTTTAGTCCTTCCATTTTTATATCTCTTTGTGTTCCGCGTTCGGTTTTCGCTTACGTTGTTTGAGTGGATTTCATAAAGGGATATTTTTCGATAATTTCGATTAAAAAATGTAGTTTTTTTTTTACTTTATAGGTTTGCTTTAATACTTTCACAAAAGAGTATTAAAAAGTGCACTGAAAAATGAAAAAAATGTTAAGTGCCCGGCGCTTTCATTTCGATTTTATGAATTATCCCATATTTCAATAACTTCGGTACACAAAAAACATTTTTTTGGTTTTCATATCATATTTTGTTACTATTTTTTAGTTATTTCAACATTTTTCAAATGAATATTATTTTTTTTTTATAAAAAAATCGAAAAACATTAAAGTTTCCGGTGCTTTTATATGAATTTACTGAATAACCTATTTTTAAATTAGTTCAGATTTAAAAAAAATATTTTTTTTAGTTTTTATATAATATTTTGTTATTTCAATTAGTCTATTTTAAAATTTCATAAAAAAAAATGTAAAAAAAGACTAAAAAACTTAAAAATTATAAATTTTCCTGTGCTTCCTCACCAATTTAATGATTGACCCTTTTCTTCACTAATTTTAAATAAAAATTTTTTTTTTTAAGTTATCATTTAATATTTTAATATGATATTAGCTTATTTAAATATTTCACAAAATAATATTAAAAATAAAGTGCTAAAAACCTTAAAAATTATAAATTGACTGGCGCTTTCACACAACTTCAATTCAATATTATACTTTTCAATTATTAAATAATAAAAATAAAACATTTTTTAAGTTTTAAATCTTATATTATGTTTAGCTAATAGCTTGTTTAGAATTTTCACAAAAAGAATACAAAAAAAGTGCTAAAAACTTCTTTCACATGCTTTCACATCACCTTAATGAATTCTTCAATTATTCAATATTTTCAATTAAAAAACATAATTTTTTCTATATTTTCATAAGATAATTAGTTAATTATTTAATTTCATTAACAACATTCACAAAAGAAAATAAAACAAGCACTAAAAAAAGTAAAAAACAAAAGAGCCCGGCGCTTTCGCAGCAGCCATCAACCATCAGTTAAACGTAAAAGTTAACAGCATTCTTTAAATAGTAGTGAATTGCTTAAAATCAAAATAGGAGAATGTATAGAAAGACGTTCGCAATTATAGAAGTGGTAGAAGTGGACCATAGTGCGATGCCAGCGGCAGCCGCCCCCGAACTAATTACAACTTGGTCCAAAGTCGTTTACACGACTTAAACGTACGAGTTATTGCGGACTTTTCTGCATTGTCCCCGAAAATTAGTGCAACAATCGCATTACACCACTCTGTATTTTAACAAAGCCGCAATTATCCATTTTAAAACAAAAATCCTGCAAAATATTTCATATCACTGGCAGCGTATAAAAGTAAAAATTATTTCGGAAAAGGTATGCGAACAGTATTTACGCGTAAAAATATAGTCTGTCTACGGAGGCGACCATTAATAAAGCGGGCGAAAGTTTTGAGAAGTGCGAAAGCGGAAATTAAGTGATTTTTGTAAATAATTTCAGCCGATTTATGATGGCAGGACCTTTCGTCCATAAATCTCGGCGAATATTTTCGCAGCCGGAGCGATAAATCCCCGCGCCCGGCCACACCCTTAAATTTAATCAGAACTTTCTAACTACCACTGAATAAATTTACATTATGACCAAACAAACGGCTGTAGATATTTAGCGGCGCGGTAGAGGCGGCGGCGGCGAATGCTGCCCGCCTACGTAACGCACAGTTGTCATAATCTATGTGTTCCCCAGATTATTATTAACCCTTAAATAATAATAATACAAACACGTCACCAATACATGCGGCACATGATTAGGAAGTGTGAGAAAGGGGCAGCGAGATCTATGCGGAGAGAAGTAAGTGAGTGGAGATGTGTTTGTGTGAGCAGAACCTATTCTACCCTTGTGTTTTACAAGGCCGATAAATTCGAACGAGTCACGAACAGGACGCCGCCGCGCGACGACTAAGGGATGCGTTCAAGGGACTACTTATTTGCATGCATTAGGTAACGAAACACTCGGAAATTATTTTATCGAGCATCACCTCTTATCTCCGGCCGCCCCCTTTTCGTAAGCGATACCGCAGCAAAGCGCATTATTATTCATGACCCCTTGATTTTATTTCGTTTTCTATATAAATTTGCTGCTTCCTTACAGTCTCTTTACTTTTACTCACTTTGCTTCTTTTGAAATTACCATAATCGAACCTTCGTATCTTAACCCTGATAAATAACCATTTTTAATTTCTTTAGAACATTAAAAAAATAAAAATAAAAATTAACTTTTTTATTGATTTAAAAAATTTAAAAAAAAAAACGGCGCCTTCACATCAGTTTCCGGCGAAATACTTTATTTTAAATATATTTATCGAACTTAAAAGGGTCCGGCGCCTTCACATTAGTTAACAGCTTTTAAACTTAATTAAAAATTAATACTTTTGTTTAATATAAAAAAGTTTAATTAATTGAAGAAGAAAACAACAGTGCAGTAAATGAGTATTGTCATGACTGATGGATTGATAAATTTGAAAGAAAGCAATTACTCACGATTAGTGAAGCAGAGCATCCACAATCCGGAGACGGTCATCTTGGAGAGATAATCCTTGTCGCCTGTACCGTTGTAGGCGGGATTGTTCATTTTCTCCTCGGTGTGCAACCACTGATTAGTCAACATGGCCACCAGCACTAGTACAAGCGAGGCGGTCGCCGCCACCGGAGTAACGACCCACAAACACGAAAGGGCACTCTCGAGCGGACCCAGCAATTGCTGATGTTCCTCGCTCTGATGATGTCCGCGCGACATTTTTCCTTTTTTAATGCGTCGCTCGTTGTGCTCTGCTCTCAGCAACTCGGTGCTATGATAATAACGATAGGCTCAAGAGGCAACGGGGGCGGCAGTGAAGTGCTTAAAATTGGTCTGGTTTTCGTAGAAAAGAGCTCCCTGAACGTCGTTCCCGATGCGGATTTCATTATCTGCAACAAGCAAACACTCGAAATAAATATCGGAATTTTTAATTTGCTATAAGAATAAACGAATTATACATCGTGTCCTAATGTACAATATTTTTCATCATTAGGTACATGAAATACAGTAAAAAATTACATAAAGTGGAGATCTGATGGGAGATTTAAAAAGAAGCAGCAGCGGCAGCATCATCAGAAGAAAAAGGAGAAGAGGAGTAGAAAAAAATGACGATTTCGTTGGAAAAGTGGCTATAAAAGCACTGCTCGCTGCTAATAATGGGACGCGTAAGTCGAATCGGAATGATTTTATTGTAAAACTCTTGTGCAACGGCAGTGAATTTGATTTAGTGCGCCGGCAATAATTTATATCGGCTTTTACGATCAATAAATATGCTTCGCGGAGCACTTAAAAGCCTTCGACGTTCAATCGCCGCCGCCCCCGCGGGACCTCCGCCGGGGGCCACTGCCCCACTATGCACTAGTCTCCATCACTTGGAGCTGCAGACTCGGACCACTAATTTTCGTGCGCGCTTCTTATTAAAATTCTTCTCTCTGCTGGCCTCCCCAGCCGAAGAAAATGAAGAGTGCATGCAGCGAACGTTGGGCGAATGCTTTCCGAGTGTATTGCATTTCGCAGATGGCTTCAATATTTGAGATTGGACACTCGTAAAAGAAAATCTATAGGGTTGCAAGCCAGTAAATTGCACCGAACCGAAATATACTCGGTGCAAGCCCCGTGGATACCTTGCATTGCAATTCGTTCGAGTTCCGCTCGCAACTACGGATTTACAAACGTTTTATTTTTGCATAAAATCGAAGCAATGCTTGGATTCTTAGTTATGGGTTGTTTTTGTTTTATTATTAAAGGAAAAAATAGATTTTCGTTGATATTTCTTGGAAGTTTTTGCAGAATATGGTTATTTGTTAAATGTTTGACCGGCGCTTTCACATGAGGTATTTGGAAGTATACTTTTAATTTTTTCTTTTATTATTCCGTAAAATAAATCGACATATATATTTAGACATTAAAAAAATATAGATTTTTAAAGCAATAAAAACAAATAATAAATATCGTAATAAATTATTAGTTTTTTTAATTTATCATTGTTCCTAAAAAAATAATATTAAAGTGTTCCAAAATTGCAAAATCTTGAGAAAAAATATTTTGCTTTCGTCAATTAATTACTAATATAATTATTCCTGTTTTTTTAAACAATTTTCACTAAAATTAAAGCATTTCTGATTATTCAAGACTTATTTTTTTTTATAATAAGTAAAATAAATCAACAAATTAAATTTAAAGTGAAAATTAAAAAAAAAAAACTTTTAAAACAATTAAAAACTAATAATAAATAAAGTAATAAATCATTAGTTTTACTAATCAATCATCACTTAAAAGTAATTATTGCTAAAGCAACAAAATTTCAAAATATAAATAAAAAATACTTGTCTTTAGTCAATCTGTAACTTTTAAAGAGATTTTACTTCCTTTATATTCAATAATTTTCAATCAATTCAATGTATCTTTGAAATTTTCAAGAAAAAGTATTTAAAAATTTAATTAAACTTTAAAGTCCCCTTATAGAGTTAATAAGAAATTGAAGAATAATATATAAGATTAACAAATTAATCATTATTATTAAATAATCAATGCTAATCAAATTAAAAATCCATTAAATTCCAAGCAATTGAAATGAATTACCCAGCGCCTTCACATCTGCTCTGCAGAAACAACAACGAAATTACAAAGAAGCAATTAAAAACGTATTTTGTAAATAAAATATTCCCATTTAAGAAATACTTCTTAAGCAGCAATTAAAAACTTGTGATAAATATGATAATGAATCATTAATTTTGCTAATTAATCACCGCTCCAAAGTAAATATTAATAAAGTTATAATGAAACAAAATCTAAATGAAAAAAATAAATCATTATTATTAATTAATCACTACTGATCCCTTAAAAAAATCCTTCAAAATCCAAGCAAAACTATTGTACAGCCCAGCGCCTTCACAACCGCTCTGCTTAAACAACGAAACGCAAAAGTATTATTAATAAAATTCACATCCAAAATGGACTATTCCAATGTATCCTCCAATTAACACTTGAAAGCAAAAAATTAATGAGAAACGCACCGAACAATAATAATTACTCCGAAAATTGCGCATTTACAACAGCAACAACAGCAGCAGCAGCAGCAGCAGCAGCATTGCGTTCGCGTTCCTCGCTACACACGAAAATTACAAAGTTTGTCATCTACAGATGCAAGCAAGCAAGAAAGCAAGAAAGCAAGCAAGCAAGGCAAGCAAGCAAGCAAGTATGGCAGAGCAACAATGAGCAGGTAATAAGTAACTAAATTAATTAGCATAGTCGGTTGCATAAGTGACAGAGGGGAATCTAGTGCTAATTACAGACTAGGTATGGAAACTGTACTTAATTGCACTTAACGTATTGTAGTAGCGTGCGGGAGTAACGCAAATGGTAAGAGAGATGCGGAGCACTCGGTGTGGCTGCGCTTCGAGGCTCGAGAGAAAGACTAAGAGGACGCACACACTATTACTTTCACACATTTAACACCCACACATACATAAACTTAGAAACACACATGCATATATACATATATATATACATACATAAATAGATATGTAAAGATGTATATAAGTAAATGTAAAAGAGATGAATGTAATGAATTCTGTACATGTGTGTTGTATAAGTGTACAAAGCACACAAGATGTTGTGCCATTAATTATTTCTAGGGCAACAGAACACGGCGACAAGGGAACACTACGTATACTATAGTGAAGGCAATATGCTTGCGCGCAAAATTAGGTGCAAATTTTCTTATTAATTGTGAAATTCTCGCAATATCTTCACACTTTAGGCGTCTATTGTCTAGTTGCGCCTCGTGCCTAGCATCCTCTTTCCATCTGCATTTCTGCTGCCGCTCAAAACTGTTTCAACGTATTTGTAATATATTCAGTGTCCCCATGGCTTATCACTGTATCAAAAGGGCCTTTAGGGCATTCCTATACATGCAAGCATGTGTGCATGTATGTATTTGTGTGTATTAGTGAGTGCGTGGGTGCATTTACAATATTGGGGGCTAGTTTCTCCATGGTATGCCTTGCCATGGCATAGTGTGGTGTGGTGTGGTGTTATTGCACGCAGTGCTTAATCGACCTTTAAACCGAACCTTCGTCATCCTTCATCTATGTATATCTATGTATATGTATTACTGGGCGTTTGGATGTGTGTGTGTGTGTGTGTTGGTGTGTGCATGCAAAATTAACATCCACTGGAGGAGATATATCCTTTTGTGCTCAGCCTCAGCTTTACCTATGTCGTTATCGATGTACTTATATTGTTACACAGGTCGAGGCTGGATTTATGATCTGGCTATACATCATACATACTACAGCTTCCATGTACAGGCTATATGTATACGGTTACTATCTATGTGTATTTATAGGATTAGTCGCGCATAATAAAGTTACATTTTAATCTATCTGAAATGGTTTTCATCAGCTTTATAATTCATCAGTTTTATAAATTTGGTACAAGTTTCCTTGTATTTTGAGTTTTAGTATTTTTTTATTTAGTTTTTTTTTTTTTTTTTTAGTGTACTGGATAAGTTTGATGTTGAGGGATTTAAATTGAAGAAAATTTGAAAATTTAAATTGAAGATTTTACAATTAAAATGATTTCCGATATAAAAAGCTTAAAGCATTTAAATTACAATTTTATAATTTTTAAATTAAAACTTTCAAAAGACTCTGATTAATTGGAATTTACATGTTTTTTTATTATAAAAAGCAAAAAGTGTTTAAAACATTTTTTATAACTAATAAAAACATTTTAAATTTAATTAGAATTTAAATAAAAAGTAAATTCTCTTTTTTAAGTATAATGTTTTTTCATTCAAAATTTTCATTGTTTCACTTATTTGATTTATATTTCACAGGATTAATTTGTTATGGAGGTATTTAAATTGAAGAAAATTTAAAAATTCAAATTGATAATAAATAGATTCCCTTCAAATATTTATATTAATTAATAAAGGCCATAAGGATTTAAATTTAAATTACAATTTAAATAATTTCCAATATAAAAAGCGAAAATAATTAAAAACAAATTTCATAATTAATAAAAACTGTTTAAATTATATTAGAATTTAAATCATTTCCAATATAAACACTCGAAAGATATTAAATTACTTCCTTATAATTAACAAAAACTCGACAAATTTAAATCCTTCCTCTGCAATTAATAAAAACCCTACAAATTTAATAAAAATTCAAATAGTTTCCAATATATTAAATGCAAAAAAAAACCATTCAAAACAATTTCAAACTTAAAAATTTCCTTGCAAACAACTCAAACGCCAGCAAATGGATTGCAAACTTTGATTTGCAGTTCAGCGAAGGTTTGCTTTCCATTTGCATTCACTTGAATCGTCTTGAATCTTGAATATAATAACATTTTCCTTTGATTCAACTAGTCAGCAAATTCAACCATCGTATTTATTCGCATTACTTAAAACATTTTAAAATGGGAACTCATTAAAAACCAATAAAAAAAAGTTAACAAAACAAAGGAAAATACAGAGAGAAATAATATCAGTGGAAAATCGATTGAAAATAAAAGAGGAAACAATTGAAAAATAGAATTTCCAATCCGTCGCAAATGATACATTGCATAAACGAGAGCATAAAGCTTTTGCCTTTTGCATGCGAAAACCTAGACGTATCGCAAATGGAAAAAGATGCACTGCTTTTGATACAATTGTCAGAGTGATTTCATATTCCAATGGTAAAGATCTATGAGCGCGATATGTCTGCAATAACTTTCCAGCTGAACGTTCAGGTCGATGATGATGATGATAGTGTTCATCAAGTAACTACACAGAATCTATACTGGACGATTCGCAGCGTTTTAACTTTCATTTTTTTAATATTTATGTCAATAAAATTATTAAACAAATTCTAAATACATTTTTAGTGGATTTTTTTAAATATTATTTTAGTCAATTTTATTAAAAATAATTTCATTTTATTCATTTTTATTAAAAAAGTAAAACAGAAACAATTTTTGAGCATTAAATTTGGTATTTTAGAAGCACCCAGTAAATTTTGAAAATCAACAAACAAAAATTTGCGTGGAAAACTTACAGGGGATGATTTATATTATCACCATGCACAAATAACTCATTATACTTTTCTTCGTATGCATTCATATAGAAGGATGTGTGTGCATGTGTGTGTGCGTGTGTGGGAGGAAGGATGGCAACTCGACTGCATTAATCAAGTTCGAAAGTCGGCCGGCGGATTAGTAGAGAGCGAGCGTAATAGAGATCAGAGACGCAAAGTCTTGAAGCTCCCGGATGTCGGTTAATTCGTCAGCAGTACCGATAAACGTGTCTATAGTAGTATACGAGTAGTAGGTGGAGATGATAAGGGTTGGCTCTGGTGAGTTAAACTGGCGAAAGCATTGGCACGCAACAACAAGTCGTCAAAACAGTGGCTAAAACAATTAATTACCCTCTTTCCAAAATGTACTACCATACTACACTCCACTATATCGGGGCTCAAGTCAAACAATTAGCGAAAGCGATGGCGGGGTGCGCGCGCGGGGGCGGCGGTGCAGAAACAAAGAGTTCGAAAGTTGCAAGTTTTACGCTCGATTTCCGCCCGTAATATAATATTATCGCTTCCGGTTGCCGCCGCTAAAGGTTGCTGCTACTACTTTTGCTACTGCTGCTGCTGCTGCTGCTGCCACTGCGAAATGAAATCAGCGAGAGAGCGCGCGGAGCGCAAATAAAAGTTTGTCGTTATCGGAAGGCGAGCGGGGGCGACGGCGGCGGCAGTAAAGGGCAGACGAGCGCACAAAGGGGTGGCAAATTTGGCGGCGCTCAAGGTGTGCGTCTCGCTTCTCGCAATCGTATGCGCCAGTCGGCGGGGGTTTAGACGGAAAAAAAAAGCGTCCGAATGAGATAAGGACGGACAACGGTAATAGCCTTGAAAGCACCGGCAGGAAAAACCCAAAGGTACAACCTACTGCTGCTGGAAGACTTTGTAAGCATCCTGCAATCGCCCGATAAATCTTTCCCGCTTCTGCTCCAGAAGGATAATAGGAAATAAAACATAATTACTATAATTTCAGCTGTTTTCTTCTATTGTAATTTCTTTGTTCGTTTTTTTGTTTTACGTAACAAATTTTTTGTTTTTTATTTTTTGTATATTCTGCCAAAAATGAATTCCCATAATAGGAGGGGAAGAAGAAATTTAAAAGATAAAGGCAAAACAGGCCGGTTAAAGAGGTAAACAGCAGGATAATAAGTGAACGCAAGGGATCAAACCTTAGCCAGTTTTACGTTTTCTCTTTGCCTCTTTACCTCTTTACCTCTCTGCCACCCATGCTTTTTTTATTATTTTCTTTTTTTTTTTGCAAAAGTAGTTTCGTTGCTTTCGCAGTGGCCGCCTCCACTGCTGGAAACTCGGTAAATTCATTTACCAAATCAACTAGCAAAGTTAGACTTTTATTTCGCCGGCCCCCCGCTTTTCTCCCCGCATTTTACTCCTTCAAAAGCCGTCAAAGGATCCCCATTTACCTTTTGCGTTTTTAATACCGCAAGATCCGAAGCTGTGAAATGGTTAACCTTTTCAGCTGCGCACCGTTTTATTACAAAAAGCGCCTACATTTAAATTCAAATTCAGATATCTGAAAAAAAAAATCGACTCAATTCCCTTTTAAATTGCACATTGCGGTTTTTTTTGTCACCGGGAAATTTGATTATTTTCATATAAAAATTAAAGATTTTACTATTTAATTTCTTAATGCCACATAATGACACCAAATGAAGAGCTTAAAGTAGGTTAAATAGTAATAAGAGATGCATCTCTAATCAAGAGCAAACTTTAGTTAGTTAGGCGGTGGATGGCGTGAAAAGCCATTGGAAAGCATAGGTCGCTAAGAAATAACGTGGAAAATCTCGGCGTCGTGAAAGGAAAGTTTGTCAGCATCTCGCGGCGAATTCAGCTCGGCCTTATATTAAGTCATTCGAATAGTTAATAAAAAAGTAACCGCAGCATCGGCGGCAGGAGCAGCTGAAGCGGCGGCGAATCGAATTAAGTCCTTCCACTTTAATTTGCTTCAATTTTTCCTAATTAATTCTCTCTCCGCATTTTTCGTATTCCCCTATTTCTATCTCGCGTTCTTTCTATGCGAATCTACTACATGAAAGGAGCTTTTCTTTTTCTGTGGAAAGCATTGAAACTTTGCATTGCTCAAAAGCTGTGCATCGCTGTTAATTAATAAACTAAAATTGGAAAAATTGGCTTTCGCTTTTACTTTTTTTTTTTTACTTTTAGAAAAACGAATTTCTTTGCTTTTGCCTGCATTTGCCTGCTTAGCTAATATAATACGGTTATCGTTTTACGAGAGCTATGAGAGCTTTTTCACTTAGTGTGCTTGTGCAGTACGTAGAACGGGCAAAATTTAATGCGATCGTAAAAAACGGAAACTTTTGATGCTCATAATAATAATAACCATAACGAAAAACAAAAAAAAAAAAAACAAAATAAAGAAGAAGACATGAATTTGCCTTCGGAAAAAGGAAAACTTACCGAGTATTATATGCGTGCGTTCCGGAAAATGTAATTTTCGGGTTGGCAGCAAGATTTTCTCGGTTGAAATACAGAGTCATCCAAAAATCAACTTGAATCTATTTTAAGATTAATTATTTAAAGAAAAAAAATATTTTTTTCTTGATTAATTTAAATAAACTAATTAAATTTTAGAAATAAGTTTTTATTAAAGAAAAAAAGCTTTGAAATAACTTCAAGTTACTTTTTTTAACGGAAAATCCTCTTTTTTCTTTTTAAAAATATAAAAGTCCCTGTATTTTTGTAAAATGGACGTGTACGTATATAACGGAAACTGCGAAAAACCCATTCGGCTTATCTTTTATGCCAATAACATCCGGAATCTACACGAGTGCTTCTCGTTTCCACTTAATACGCGCACAAAAGCCGAACAAAATTTCCACTTTTCCACTCCCTCCTTCTGCACATGCAAAACTTTCCAATTTTCCAATTCCTATTCGACACATCTTACATATTTGCCACAAATTAAATTGATATTTTATTTGCTTTTATCGGATAATTGAATTGGCGTACAATAAACCGCAAAATATAAATATTTTATACATTTGTGTTTGTCGGCTCGGTAAAGACCAATAAAATCTATAAATAAAATCACCCTTTAAGAGTGCGAGGTCAAGTAATGGCCCCGAATATTCCAATTTCAATCTTTACTCGCCAGTTGCTAAGCCATTTCCGGTGGCTGGCGAACCTTTTACGCTTTTTTATGTCTCTCTCTCTCTCTCCCCATTTTTGGGTGTGTGTGTGTGTTTGAGGGTATTCATGAGACGATTGTATTTTGTTATTCGGCCGCCCCCCCGGTTATAGGTAAAATGTATTTTTTACATCTCTATTCTTTCGCTCGGCTCCGCACACACCATTGTCATGTATTTTTTATGAAAGCCCGCAAGAAATGTCTTATTTATCGCATATATACACACATAAATTCTCTTCCGGTGTTTATTTATATGAACAGCCAACAATATTCCATGTGAAGCAAAAAATATGTGCAGAAAATATAAGTTGTACCTTGAAATAACTAAAGTTGGGTAATTTTTTTCAGCTCTGTGTTTTTTTTTTTTTTTTTTTTTTTTTGTTTCCTATGTCTGATAATAATTAATATTAATAATAACCAAAAACAAAATTAGCTTTCAGTACATTAGCACACCAAAAAAAATTGTAAAATAAAAAAGTAAATAAATGAAGCAAAAATAATGAAAAATATGACTCGATTAATGGGCACAGAGTGAAAATGGTCTGTGGTCTATGGTAAAAAAAATCTCCGAATAAATCCCCCATTGTCGCAACTGTCTTCGGAGCAGCCTTTAGTCTTCAGCTTCATTTTATTCATTTTAAGACTAGCAGCAGCAGTAAAGAAACCAAAAAAAGAAAGAAAAAAAAAAGTAGGAGAGCGGTTACGCGTAGCGGTGTCAAGTGTGTGAAAATCCCGTCCTTTCTCTCGTCGCTCTCCATTTTCCATTTTCCATTTTCCTCGCTCTGCGTATGAATGTTTATTGACTATCATGCAAACTAGCAGGCACGTGCAATTCCGTCGTTTCGGGGGGCGGCTGCCGGGTACCGCAGCGCTGGCGGTGTTGGCGGTGTGCTGCGAAAGCGACTCGCCTGAGTTATAACCCTTATTATTGCTGCTCCATGAGACCATACAAGATGAATGTCGTTCGAAATGAGCTTTCTGCACTCTTTCTCTTTCTCCGCCGCCGCTGCCGCCGTCGCCGAGTAACGGCAGCAATGCTACCGCCGACGACTCTTCTTCGGAGGAGGGAGGCGGCGGAGAGGAGGACGCAAAACACAAATCACCACCGCACACGACAACGAGTCGTGCATGTGGCGGCGGCGGGAATTACAAATCCCGCACACAACCCTTGACAGGCCACTCATCCCGCAGTAAACTACTTCGCGCCTTCGCACACCGTACCCCTCGATAACCGCCGTACCAACGCACACATGGGGAGAACGCAAAGAGCAAAGAGAAAAGTTATTACGCTAAAGTACTCAATCATTCTTTTTAATGTTATGCAATTTTGCTAGTTGCTTCCTGTGAAATGAGTTTTTTTTTTATATTTGTGTTTTTTGTTTTCTTATTTTTGCGAAGAAAAAATATTGCAAGGAATGTTTGTTGAGTTTTTAAATAATAGAAATCGGAAATAGCCAGGAACTTTATTGTTTTTTAATAACAGTAAGAAATAATTGGTTTATTATCTAAAAATATCAATTATTAAAATTAATTTAAAATGTTATAAGGAAATAATTTTTAAGTTTAATTAATAAGGTAAACCGGAAATAAAAAAAAATTAATAATTTTCATTTAAAAAAAAAATAAGAAAAAATTGTTTTTTTCTTAGAATTATTTTAAAAAAAATTAAGCCTTTTGAAGAAATCATTTCTAAGTTTTCTAAAATAAAGTAAACCATAAAACGACAAGGATCTCAATTAATTTCTTTAATAAATACGAAAAAAAAAAGATTAATTTACTGATCTTTTAAAGGTTCTTTTAACAATTATTTAAATTACTTAAAAATCCTTTAAGGAAATAATTTCTAAGTGTTTTACATAAGGTAAACCGGCAATAACAATGAAAACATTTTTATTTTCATCCAAAAAAACGAAAAAATCGTTTTTATAACTCATTTTTAACAATTTTATTTCAAAACGTTATAAAGAAATCATTCTTTAGTTTAATTTTATAAAGAAAACCGGAAATAACAAGAAAATTAATTATTTTCTTATATAAAAAGAAAATGTTGTTTTTTTAACTAATTACTTAATAATTTATTTCTTATAATTTAAATTGTTCTAAATTAAAATGAAAACTAATTAGTAATTATTTTGAAATCTTTTAAGGAAATAATTTAAAATTGTGTTAAATAAACGAAACCGGAAATAACCAAAAAATTAACCAATTTCTAATTGAAATATGATAAATTTTGCCATCATCAACTAATTTGTCATAAAATTAATTTAAAAAACCCTAAATAAGCAAACAAAAACCCGTAACTTATAGAAAAAAATTTACAATTCAATGAATTTAAAAACCCCGAAGAGATCAAAACGCAAAGAGGCAAAAAAAAAACTATTCATTGCATTTCGAAATCATTCAATCGCACATAGAAAGAGCCAGTAACATCGAACGAAAATAAACTGAAAAAACGAAGGCAGAGCAGCACTAGCAAAACCCGCAAAAAAAAAACACAAATAACAAAAACAAAAAAAAAAAATAGCAAAAAGCAAAAGCAAAAGAAGAGCACGTCTAGTGCTCATAGGAAATATTACATGTGTGCAGTAGCTCGGACCCATAAGTCAGCTTTGTGTTTTCCCATCCGCCAGCCGCCCCCCAATCGAATGCCAGTTCATAATATTGAATAGTGGTCTCGCTTGAGTCTCTCTAGCTTTGCACCCGCGAGGAATATTCCCTGCCGCATAACTTATTCCTCCAGTCTAGGTTACTACTCGTATAGCAGGCAGCTCCACTATTACTGCCGCCGATGCTGCCTGCAAATACGCACTGAACCGAAAAGAAGAGAGACCTTCTATGCTCTCACTGCTCGGTGCATTCCATATACCGTACACATACTATCGCATCTATAGATGTACATATTGCACATACGTGAATACAGACATACATAAATACATAAATGTATGTGTGTGTGTGTGTGTGTGTGTGATTTATTTCAGATTGCAGCTAGTGGGTTGTATGGGAAATGCAAGGCACGTACTTCGCCTAAACTTTCGCTAATATACAGAGCCGCTCGAAATGGCTAAGTAATTGCACGCAGAAAAATGTTAAAATAGTAAATAACGCAAAAAACGACTGGGGAAGCAACCCGGATGGTCTGTATCTTTTACTCCGCGAGGCGCTATATGAGTCTGCAAGAGGGTTTCTGTGTGTGTAAAACTAAGAAAATATGGCGAGCGTTGGCTAAAGACGTGCCGGCAAAGACGATAAAGCTATCGCCTTAGGATAGATGTGTGTAAAAATACAAATACAGGGTGTTTCAACCAAGAGGCGCAGTCATTGATGATATTCTTAGATTTAGAATTAAATTCCTGTTTTTTTTTTCACACCAATCATTTTAATTTAATTTTTATTTCTCTATTTAATTTTTTTTTAAATTAAATTAAAAAATAATTTTTAAATGGAAATGTTTACTTTATATTATAAATATTTAAATATATTTTAAAAGATTCCTCTATTGAATCGCTCTGTATATAAATAAATTGAGATAAGAACATCTGGATGTGCATAAAGCAGAAGAAGAAAGAGATATTTGCGACTGTAAATTTCATCGAAGCAAAGCTAAAGCTAAATGCTACATTTTTATCCATTCAATCTAAGGAATTTTAATTTTTTTAATGATTTTAATTTTGGTTTTTGATTCTTCGCAATTAATTGTTTTTTTTTTTTTTTTATTATTTATTTCATTTTACGAAAGCTTTTGAAGTTTTCTATTAATATTTGTTTTTTAATAAAGAAAAAAATAAAAGAAAAAAAAAATCAATTGCTTTTAAGAAAAGAAAAAAAACCGAATTAAATAAATAAAAGAAAAACAGGCAAATTAAAGTCAAAAGCCAATCAGTTGTTTTAATTAATAGATTTAATTTGCCTTGGGGGGCAACGATATCCGAAAAGGTAATTGCAACGAGAAACGTTTATTGGAGACCTTTTCCTTCGCCTTCGTCTTCGCCTTCGAATATAAGGTATACATGCACTGTCGATGTAAACTATAGTGCTGCAGTATGTATTACATAAGGCAAAACTATCGTGGAAAGTAATAAAAGTTTATTTTGTTTAGGGTGCAAATAATGGAATACAATTAAGTGCAGGCCAGCAGAGACTCTAATGAATCTCCTTCGATAGTGCCCTA
>JASKGO010002018.1:0-19523 GCA_030556065.1 Holobus sp. GC000080
TGCTATTAGGGTTTTTCCAAAAATATTCGGGGTAATGAGCCTTCATAAAAAAAAATCATATCTCGAAAGGTAATTCACAAAATTGGAAAATTCTTTGATTGTACAATTATTTAAACTTGTAGGTATGCACTCATTAAATTAATTTGTTGTTTTTTAATACAGGGTGTTCATAAAATGAACCCAAAAATAGCAATAGAAAAACCGCTATAACTTTAATTTTTCAAATGGAAACCATACTTTTTTATTCTTTTGTCACAAACTAGAAGAAAATACCTTTCAGAAATAGTTTATTTGATGCTCGTACGAGAAATAGTTCATGAGATATTTGAGAAATGTTAATTTTTATGTACTTAGATATTAGAAAACATTGTTAATATTAGGCGTTTTGTTGTTGCCATAGTAACGATCAAATGTATACTTGTGATGATGTGATCAGATATTGAAATTAGTTTGGATTTAGATTTTTTGTCAAAATGTGAAAGCAGAAAAAACGAAAAAAAAAAAACATTGAATCAAGCAGGAAACAATCACCCTGTATAATATTTTTAAATTAGGTTAGGTTTTTCCTAGATTGTGTGAAACTCTTTGGAAACTATACTGTTCACAACAAATAAAATCTGAAATGAACTTTGCCAAAGCTGTTTTCGCAACAGTTTCTCATAGGTAAACTTATTTCAAACCGTGCCACTCAATTTGAATTAATACGTGATTGCAGGATATCAGTTTTTAATCAGCTGAACAGAAACATTTCCACTACTAGCATTTTACTCTTCAGGCCAACAGCATGTCTTTTGTAAGTAATAATTATGATTAAACTTCTCACAAAAAAAAATTAACATCATTTTTTCATAAATAAATTAGTGGTGAACCATTAAAGAAAAAGAAAAAAATGGATCCAGCAATTATAAGGGCCAGAGAGGAGCGAAAGAAAAAAAAGTTGGAAAAACAGATAAGGAAACTGGAGAAAACTGCTAGACAACTGAAACCAATTGATGAATGTGAAGTTCCCATCAATATTTTAGAAAAAAGATCGTAATATTCTTCATTTTTTAATTATGAAATGATCCTACTAATCACTTCCTTATTTAGGCTGTATGCAAGACCAGTGGCTCCTGAAAGTGAAACTAATTTGGACAAAATGGTAGCATTGGAAAAGCAATGGGCAAAATATAAAAGGGATGAGCACTTTTCAGACATACAATTGTTGGATAGAATTGCCTATTCACAGCAAAGAGCTTTGGATGAGCTCAAACTGGAATCAGAGGAATTGTATCAAGAGGCCATTCAAGTAAAAGACAAATATTTAATTATTAGAAAAAAAAAATAGATTTTTTTTATTCTGTTACAGATTGATTTTACCTTATTGCCATTGAAATTTAAAGGGCCTACAAGTACTCCACCAATTAAAGATTATGATTCCCCTGATGGAGAGTACTTGGATGTTTCAAAAAAATGGTAGAAAGCTGTTATATAGTTAGCAATTTTGTGAATTCATATTAAATTAGATGGTTTAACATCAGTCAACTTTTTAGTTTATTTTTTTTCAGAATCATTAGTTTTAATTTAATTAACATTAGGAACTAGGCTCTTGCAAAAATGTTATGGCAAGTTCACGAAATATAAGAAGAAATTGACGATACTTATTAAAGAGCTCGTTGATTTGATCATCCGTCAAATTAAAACGAATCTTCACCAAATTTATAAAGCCAGTCAATTGACGAAGTAGATTTAACAACTCTACTTTATCTTCTTTCATTTCAAATTCATATAGGATTATTAATAATGGCAAAGAACTTTCATCAATATTAAAAGTATCAATATAGTTTGCTTCATCCAAGATTCCCAATGAAATTAGGATCCCTTTTCTAATGGATTGAAACACTGGTTGGTTTTGGTAGTATAATTTACAAATATAAGCAGACTTACTATTGCCTAAAACAAGACAATAGTTAAAAAATGAATTCAAATTAATAACACAACAATCTTACAGGTATTCTTAACCAATTTAGTTTGTTCTTCAATTGAAGTGACATTCAATAAAGGGTCATCAATTGCATTTGAACTAGAAGATTTTGAAGGCTTTTTTTTATTTTTTAAATTCCTTCCATTGTTAGATTTCTGATTTGTTTCTTCATCCACACA
Source organism: Holobus sp. GC000080 (assembly GCA_030556065.1). Taxonomy (NCBI): domain Eukaryota; kingdom Metazoa; phylum Arthropoda; class Insecta; order Coleoptera; family Staphylinidae; genus Holobus; species Holobus sp. GC000080. The sequence goes on from JASKGO010002018.1 coordinate 2,143, forward strand.
ACCCAGTTTAAATTTTTGGTGTGATTTCTTAAAAATATTTTTCTTTGATTTGCTTCCTTGTCCACTTTTTGAAAAATTCTTGGATTTGCTTTTTTGAAAATTCTTCGATTCTTTGGTTTTGTTTACAGTTCCATTTTTTTTAGATTTTCCCTTGCATTTGCTTTTTTGTTCATTTGTAATACTGTCTTTGGCTTGATGAATGAGAACTTCAGTGATTACTTTTTCTTGAATAAAACTCTTGGAAGCTTCCCATGTCAAGTCATCAGCTAAACCAAGAAGATTACAGTTTAAGCATTGAAAAGTTCTGAAAATGTAAATATTGCTTACCATTATGGGTTTTGTCATATTTTGAAAACAGTTCACTCCATACTGATCTTCTTTCTGAAAATTTGAATAGCAACGTTTCATTTTATACGTTGAAATTATTGCATATTTTTACTTGCCCTCTTTTTTCTCCGGATTTGGATATAAAACCATCGAGTCCGGCAAACCCATCATTATTTTCTTGTCGACTTTAGCTCAATTTATTTATGGATGACACTCGGGTTTAGAGTTTTTTTAAAATAACGCTTGCCTTACACATTTATTAAGATTACAGAAGCGCAAGCCCACGCCACAAAACAAAACCAACCCAAGGAAGTTGCTACGCACTTCTGTGAAGATGTCCACGCGGCGTCATCCACGCGCTACTGAACCTCACTTTTCGACGCTATCTTGATTTTCGATTATTATTTTTTAACCAAAATGAATGAAACATACACCCAACAGAAGCTAATTAACTGTATTTTCATATTGAATAAAAAAGGTTTAAAAATATGATAGATATTATTTTATTTTATTAATAAAAAAAAAACATAATTTTGGGTAAATTTTAAAGCAATAATTTTCAATGATGCTACCAATTTCATTTTTTAACGTTTTTAATACAAGGCCAAATAAAAGTTGTCCAAATTTCAAATAAGGATATTTTTTTTCCCCGACGCAACTTATCTCTGGAAATATACCACCCATGTTTTTCAAGTACCCATTTCAAAGTGACCCTACCAATTTCATTAAAATAGAACTTCAATTTAAGCCCCAATAAAAGGTGTCCTTATTTCCAATAAGAACGAAAATAATTTTTTTATCCGACGCGACTTGTACGGAAAATCGTACCCACGGAAATATTGCTTGGCTTTTTTATTAAAAGTATTAAATTGCGTAGTTTTAGTATTTGCCTTTTAATTGGCATAAATTAAAACCCATTTAATCTCGATTGCAATGGTGTAAAAAGATTTGGGCGAAGCTCTAGTTCTGTCACTGAAAAAAATCACTTTGAAATTTGCCCAAAATTGAGGGTTTTTTTTCATAGTAAAGTAAAATTGTTTTAGAGCTATTTTTACTCATGTTTATATTTAATAATATACTATTATTCATTGACTTTCGTTTGGTGTATATTTCACTTATTTTGGTGAAAAAATAAGAGAGATATTTTGGTGTATAAATCGAAAATAAAGAAAGCGTCCATAAGTAAGGTATAGGCAAGGTTTAGGTAACGCGTGGATGACGCCCGCGTGGGCAACTTCATAGCAGTCCCTCTAGCGGCCCTATAAAGAATTAAAGAACCGAAAGGAACGAAAGGTGGGTAAAATGGCTAAAGTAGGTTATTTGGTTTGTGTCTTGTCTTGGCTTGTATCCATCGGTGTTTCCGGCTTTTATACAGGCTTTTACAAATATTTTCTAAAACCAACAAACCAACTCAAAGCTAGAACATTTTAGATAATTTGGTAAGTCACATGTTCTACATCCCCTTAAAAGGGTAACACCAACTGAAAAAAAAAAAACTAAAAAAATAATGCCATGTAGTGAAATTTTTAGAAATGGGTGACAGATATAATATTCACAGTCAGTTGGAGCACTTGCAGTCCAGATATGTTGGAACTGGACATGCTGATATAATAAAATATGAGTGGCTATTGAATCAGCACCGTGATAGTTGCTCTACTTATTTGGGACACCCTGATCTCCTCAACTATTTTGCTGTAGCAGAAAATGAAGCCAAAGCTCGAGTGAAGTTTAATCTAATGGAAAAAATGCTTCAACCTTGTGGGCCTCCTCCTGACAAGCCTGATGAGTAAATGTTAAGACTAGTTTAAATATGTTTTAAAAGTACTTGCTAAAAAAACATTTTTTTGTATTACGATTTTTGTATAAATTAATGAAAAAGCACAGCCTTTTTATTCAACAAAATAAAATACAGTAAATAGTAAAAGCAGAAACAAAGTATGAGCTGCCTCAATTAACAACTTTGGAGCAAAAACAGACCAAACAAACAAATGATTTCTCTGTATAAATACTACAGAATAAATTACGAGCAATGTTAACAATTTATAAACGATAATAACGCGCGGAATAACTTTAGTTTTACTTAAATTCTCTCTTAGGAGTAACAAAACCAATGTGGGGAATGCATAAGTGTGACACAATGTTTGAAAAAAGGTAATTGGAGGTACGTAGGACGTTAAACCAGTGTATCCGGGGGCCAAATCTATACTGGCAATACTATTACTGTGCCCCTGGCAAAAGAAAAATGTATAGCCCAGCCAATAGTAAAATATTGCCAACACATTCGGTCTGTGAACACATTTTTTAAGAATATTTGCGCAAACAATGCATGCAACGAGTAAAATTGTATTCTGAGAACGCAAAAGTAAAGTAACAAATAATATCCAAAAATGTATCAATCGTTTTTCCCTTCTAAGAAACGATTGAATCGTTATCAGTGGAATTGTCAATTGAGCAATGTATGCGTGCTCGTAGAAAAATTTATAAATTAATATTAAAAATAAAATTATTAACTCCAAACATTTGCAACTTACGCTGCGATTTTCAGATTGCAAAATTAAGTAAATACCAATTAAGGAAACTATATGTAACAAAATTAAATATTTAGCATTTTCCTCTAAAATTAGCCAGTCTGATAAATCAGGATAAGAGGCCCATTGGTCTCCAGTTGAATTTAAAGTCCTACAAATTCTTAAAATGACATTCAAAATTAAAGGCAATATTTTCTGTTTTCCCACCGAGTTAAACTGAATGAAAATAAAAATACTAATTGTTCCAAAAAAGTAATAAAAAATTTGATGCTCTTCTTCAATAAAACTCGAAGATTGCATTAAACAAATGTGAATTATCAATGGCAAAGTAATACAAATTTCTAAGTCTTTTAGAAAATACTTAATTAATACAGGCAGTTTATAAACGATCAAAATAAACATTACTACAATTAAGCTATAATTTGAAAATTGATAAAATATTAAACAAATATACAATAATAAAATAAGCATTGTTAATATTTGTGATTTTTTGTTACTTTTGAAATCAATAATGTTTAACAGGCCATTGAAAGTGCCTAAAATACCAAAAAGTAAATGATAAACATTTTGGTTGACTGAATTTTCAGTAAGGTAGACGTTCATTTTGTTTAAACATTCATAATAATTATCAAATGCTAATTGGCCTTCAGTTAAATTATCACTAATCAAAAATTGTTCGTGTAAATATCTGGCTTTGGTTAATGAATCTGCACAACAGTGTGTTTTTGTTTTCAAAATGTCGGTATTATAGTAAGTCATGTAAAGCAAATTTGTCAAGTTTTTTGTGTGCATTAAATTGGGAATTATTTTGCCGATACTAATTGAAGGAATCTCAATTCCAAACAATATGGAAATAGTTGTGGCAATATCAGTTTGGGTGATGGGAAATGTTGGGTCTGTACAAACCAAATTATTGCCATTAGAATAAACAATTAATGGCACGTGTGTTTCCGCATAAGTTGATCCTCCATGGCCTCCACTGTCTTTCATTCCGTGGTCCCCAGTGATGAGCAATAAAATATTTTCCGCCGAATCCTTCATAGAATCTAATATATTTGCAATAATGCTGTCCATTTCACGTAACTTGGGCTTTATTAGTTTACTAAACGGACCATTGGTATGTCCAATATGATCTAATCCTGCAAGAAATCAATCAAATTGTAAAAACTAATTGAAAAAAAAAACAACTGATGAATACTGATGAATACCTAAATAATGTAAAAACATCATGTCCCAATCATTTTTCCCAAGTTCTTCCGGTAAATGTCGTGTTACATTATCGTCAACTTCTGTAAAATCATTCACAAAAAAAGAAGTTGTGCCCTCAAATCTTTCAAACATCCCTGGATACATTTTTAGCCATGTATCATCTCCATAAAATACCATTTTCTTGTTGGCTTTCTGTGCTCTGTGCAGAAAACTATCAGTACATTTTGTGCTAGCTCCTAAATTCAATACAATGTCTATGAACTGTGCAACAGCTCCAGTTGTGAGAGATTTTATTCGGGGCAATGTAACTGTTGGTGATTCTGTCTTGATTTTCATTAGGCATTTTTTTCTTGCAAATGTTTCAGGCATATTATCCATTGTTACAAAATCGTATCGCATGGCATCGATAATTATGAAGATTAATTTATTAATTTGAGCTGTATAAAGAGCTTTGTAGTCCAGTGAAGTGTTTCCAATTTTTATGGGTAACTCGATTTCACTTGAAACGTTTTTCTGAACGGGAAAGTATCCGAACAGAAATATAAATATGGATGCAGTAATTAATATATAATTTAATAACATTTTTTATCAATTATTGTAGTTTTTGCAAAACGTTACATCTTTTATTATTTAAATCTTAAAATCAAGTTTTGAAAATTGAAAACAAATGAAACAATTTTCAGGTTAGAAAAACTGAAACCGCCGGTTGTGTTGTCAATTTTTTTGTCAAAAGTTCAAAACTTTTCGTGTATTTAAAAAAGTAACAAAAAATTTAAAATGCAATAACAATTAATCAGATTATAATTATGGAGAGCATTAACTGCTCGTAAATCATCGGGAAATAAATTATAAAATTTAGAATAAGATGCCAATGTCTACCTTCAACTGCATTTTATTAACTCTTGGAATCTGTGGAGGAATACACATTCTAGTAGCCTTTTTGGACTGTAAAACAGAGCAAACCCCAAAAGATTTGTATGATATGAGAGAGTATTTACGGACGCTCACAAAAGATCAAGTGGACAAAGATTTCCAGATACCTTTGGCCAAACATCGCAGCCCTTACTATCATTAACTTATTACTATGTGCATATAATAAAAATTAAATTTGCAAATCTAATGTATAAGCCGATATTATTCAACAAAATGCCCCACTCAATTTTTATTTCAATAAAAAAGTGAACATACATACATACAAATATGAAATTTCTAAACAGATTTTCCTCTTCATGATCAATATGGGTCCTTTTTAATAAGTTTCAATTAATAGATTTGTAGTATAAATTTTAAACAATCATAAGAGTCTAATAATTTACAAATTAATATGCTGAGATGATTTGTACATCAGAATTTTTTGCAAAAAAAAAAACATAAATCATGGAATAGTTACTAAATTACTCATCACAATGAATTAATGGATTTTCCTAGAGCGGCACTTATTTTTCTAATATTTATTTGTTTTGTTTTCATTATGTAAAATGTAAACCCACTTGAAATAATTTAAGGATTTAATGCGACATCGATCAGATGATATACAATACACCAATTAAACTGCTGCAAATACCTAGAATGGAATGAAGACTAAAAGTGGAATGTAACCACGGGAAAACAACATTGGTGCGTCAGAAGCCTATCAATCCATGAATGAAAATGCAGTCGTTTTTAAACTGCCGATCATTTGGGAGCTGATACTTTGTTGTAAATCCAGTGATAATACTCTTGCACCTTTTGACCTCCAATCTCCAAAGATGAGACGATACTCTTCTGGATACCTTCAGTATCAACTTTGCTCCTAAAAAAATAATTACATAATAACCAATCGACCTTTTCTTATCGTTTATCCATGAAAATTAGACCTTTTTAATTTTACATATGACTAATGAGCTAAAATTGTAACTTTTACATTGATATACAGGGTGGCCCTAATTTCAAATCGTATATTAACACCCCGCAACCTCCGATCAAAATTGCCATGGAAAGTTTTTAAATGATTTTTTGATTATTTCATTAAAAACTAACCGATTTTTTTCTTGAAAACATTTATTTTGTTTGAAGGGTTTGAGAATATGGCCAACCTGTATGTTTTACAAAATATATTAGAAATTTCTTTGCGGTGAAGCCTATGGGCAACTCAGTGAATCACAAAAAGAAATTGAGCTATGCATTTTGCATCACAGATTAGGCAGCCTCAAAATGTTAATAATAAAGAATAAAATAGATACTTACAACTGAATCACAATAAATTCTTTGCCCTTAATGTAATATTCACTAACTGCCAAGCAAATATTCTTTGAAGCAACCTGTGCAGCATTAAGAAAACCTGGTGCATATGTTTCAATCTACAAAAACGTATGGAAAAAAATTAGCAATTGAAGGAAATTGAAAATTTGAATGCTTACAAAGTCAACAACAACTGGTACTTTAGCCATTAGAGCTTCATGTGCATTATTGTAAACATTCCTGAGCACAACACCCAAATCCTTGCCCAAGTCAATGTAGGCTCCAACAAAATCAACCACTGCTGCAGTAAATCCAGGAAACTGCTTCTCAATCTTGTCATGTAACCATTCAGTGCCTTGCTTGCCATGAATATAGGCCTTTATGGAGTAATCAATCACACCAGTATTGTTCAAAGTTTTGAATGTGCACGATTCTATAAAATAAGAAAACAGGAGGTAATAGAAATAAAATATATAAATCAGGATGCAAAATACCAGTCCATCCACCATGTTGTTTGAAATCTAAATAAACAGCACTGGCAGCAAGAATAATGAGGGAGATACAGAAGAATCTACACCTGGAGCCAGATTTCTTCTTCAAATTAGCCATTTTATTTTTTGTCCTCTGCAATGAGACACACAGGTAAAAATAGCGTAAAATCATTAAAATTATTGCAAATGTAGGTAGATAGCAGATTATAAAGAATAAAACAATTGAATTGCTGTCAGTGGGACAGGCATGCAAGCAAAGCTTTCTAAAATAATTGTTTTATCTTGGCAAGTGGTTAGAAAATGAAAGAAAGGAAAGTGGCTTTACCCTTGTGTCATCTTGACTAGATTGCTTGCTCTTCGAACCCATTTCCAACAGGTTTAACAACGTAATTAATAAGAAATCAAGAGGAGTGCAATTTGGCCATTACCCGACGAAAGGTTTTAAGCGTTTATCTCGCGTTTATCAACGAAAGCGCATGACCGAATATCGATAACTTGCTTGATGTGCTCTCTGACCGTTACACGTACTTACACGTAGTCAGTGTTAGCCGTGTCCGCTGGAATTATTTCACTTGCATACAGTGATTAGATTTAATTAAGCAAATTCTCGTCGCTTAAAAAGAGACAGACCAATGCCAATGCTTAATTATTCAAGCACTGCTTATTACTCCCCACCTTCAAGAGAGCGTCTTCAATCGATGTAAACAATGACTACGAATATAACCGATACTTCACGAAAGACGTAAGTTTCAAGCTTGGCGCTAGATTTAAAACATCGAACTAATCAAAGCAAACATTTTTGGATAAAAAAATACAAGGTAAAAAAACTTACAGTAATGGCTATATTCCAGTCACGCAATTGTTCGTTGGAAATTCCATTTAGTTCTGAAGGTTTTTCGTTGGCTAAAGTACTCAGCGTCTCGAAAAATAAGGCCTCATTTTGATCGTTGATAATGTTGGACCATTTTTGATCTAAAAAAAAAAAACAGTTTTAAACCTGAATTAACTTTTTAATTGATTAATTACTCACTTATATGGTTTAATAATGCTGTGCTTGTCTTTAGATTTTGTGCGTGGACTTTGCGCCATATTTCATGGGAATTTTTATCATCCCTTAAAACTTGACTGACACCATTCAAAAAATGGTATCTAAAATTCTTGTCGCTCACTTGAGAAGTTATGCGAATTAATGGTTCAACCAAAAGGTGCGGCTCTTTCTTCGATGCCAGCAATAAATTATTCAACAAGGGAAGTATTTCATTGATGGATTCATTTTTCTTACTCCTGCGAAGAATTTCTATGATTGTCATATACCTTTCAATAGATATTGAAGAGTCCTGATTATGTTTCAGGATGCTATACAAATAATTATAAATGTAATTGGTGTAATTCTTCATTTCAATTAGTGGCAGCATGAATTCTTCAAAAACTGAAACATTGAATATAAATGTTGAAAATTGTTCTTGTTTGATGAGTCGTAACACAAAAGAAGGGTTTCCCTTATAGGTTGGCTAACTATTTTTTGGCCCATTGGTAACTGATTCTTGAGGTAATTAACATTTCACTTGCAATTGTATAATTATATTTTTAATTATTAATTTTTTTCTTGTCAAATTAATAATTTAGTTATCTGAACACGTTGTAGTCCATTCCCGATGTTATCAATAGTATGTTTTTTGCGCTTTTTCATCGTTTTTGCATAGGTATGAATTTATTGAAGTAAGATCTGATTGCGGATTTGGTTGTTCTTCTGTATCAGACTCTTTGTAAAACGAATTAATTTGTTTTAATTTGACTTGTTCACTGTGTTAACTAAAATGTTGCTATAATTTTTAGGTCTGATGAAGACTATGCATAATAGTTGAAACTAGTAAGGAAATAAATGAACCAATAACTGCACTTAGTTTAACGTTAGCCATCCTATAAGCGAAATCCTTCTCTTGTATTGAATTCAAACAAATTTTTTTAAGTATATCAACAATTAAAAATGTTGTTACCTTTAAAACCAACATCTAAATCAAGAAATCCTGCCTGTCCCAACGACCATAGAATAGAAGATCCAATAGTTTGCCGATTTTGATACGAAGATATTAAGCTTTTAATCTTATTTGTATCAGTCAAAGGCAAACTAGGAATATACTGCAGCATCATTTGTATGAAACATCTGTATCCAAGAGCAGGCAAGTTTTTGTTCATGTCATTGGCCATGTTGCCTAAGCAAATGTAGAAAAATAATGAAATGTTTTCATTCCCTGAGTCAATTAGAGCTGTTTCTAAGACACTTTTAATGGCACTTGGCATTGCACACAGAGGATAATTAAAGGGCTTATTTGAGAATACCACATCTGATATTTCCACTTTAACATTAACATTTAAGAATTGGATCAGCTCTCTTAAACCAACTATTGGGGTGTTGGAGTACAATTTCTTATTGTTTTCAACAATTTTTTTTAAATCCTCCACTTTAATCTGAAATAATCCTCAGGTTACTCAGAACTTCAAATCAAATAGATAAACCTACCCCTGCAAATGCAATTTCGATTGATTTTTGGAGTTTAGGCTTATTGTCTAGTTTGGGTTTAGTAGATTGTTGTTTTGGCGCTTGTTTAATCTTGGCGTTTTGTTTTGGGGGTTTTTCACTCTGGATTTTGGACTTTTCCACTAAATTATTGCCTTTTATGGGCTTTGAAGAGTAGAAATTCACCAAATCTAATATTTGAAATGATTGAATTAAAGTAACTTTACTTTTAGGACGTACTTACGATCATCTAGGACGTTTATCACTTGTTTTTGCTGTTGCTCATTGGGAATTTTGGATTTTGCGGTACCATTCGAACGGTCCTTTTTTCTAGTTACCGTTTCCCATTGACCAGACATTTCAGATTTTTTTTTCTAGAAAATTCTGTTGAAGAAACGAACACAAAACAAGCGCCTACAGCAAAAGAAATTTGCCAACTCAAAGGTTTTCAACTTTTTAAAGTTACTTGCCACAGTTTTTAACCTCATCAAAGTTCACAAAACGACAGTAAAGACTTTGACAATTTAAAACTTTTGACAGTTTCAACTTTTTGACCTTTAACCAAATTTGACATTGCTCGATTGAAGCACCCTGTTATCTAATAATTTGCTCTGCATTTTGGGCAAGAGAAAAATCCAAGATAACGATGGCTTTACGATGCTTTTCCATGATTCATAAACGCTGTATGAGCAGTGAGCACAGTGCATTCAAAAAGTTCTGCTACAGTCTCTCCGGATTCAATAAATACGGCCTCATGCGAGATGACTTGTTACACGAAAACGAAGACGTAGTGGAAGCTCTTCGCAGGATTCCTAAGGATGTCGTGGATGAGCGTAATTACCGCATCCTTCGAGCTGTCCAACTGGATATCCAGAAGTCTATCTTGCCCAAAGAACAATGGACGAAACTTGAAGACGACGTTCTGTACTTGTCCCCAACTTTGGACCAAGTAGTAAAGGAACGCAAAGAAAGAGAAGAATGGGAAAAGAATTATTAATTAGGTGATCACATAGCAAAATTGTTGTAAAAGTAGTCGTTTCAAACTTGCTTATTTAAAAATAAATTACTGTAAATACAAGTGTAAATATGAATTCCTTTAATTTAAATTGACAGTTTTTGCAGGGAGAAAAAAGTATTTATTGACTCACATTATTTGCCTTACATTGAATTGTGGCGACCCAGAAAATAATTCCGAAAAATAAAAATAGGGCATGAAAGCATGGTGTTTTAAAATGTAGCAATAGAATGTTTCAGTTCAGGCATTGATTATTTTTATTTAAGAAATTAGGCTACTTAGTGTTTAGGGTAACAATAGTGTTTGGTTGAGAAAGAAAAACAAAGGAGATGGATAAATAGGTTTTCAAGAAAACTGAAAGGCAGTCTCAAATATAACTAGAAAAGACAATTAGCAACTTCCATTGAACCCAACAGTGACAGGATAGAGCACTAAAGAATAAAAGAAAATGAATTTGTTTAGTTAGCTTTAAGGTCAGTTAAACAAAAGAATATCCCCAGTTTTATATGGAAAATGGATGCTTTATTAAAAAAAAAATATGTTATTTAAAATCAGGTGCTAATAAATTAATTTTCATCCTCTTCGATTTTCGGAGCCAAATAGTATTTGATGAAACCCAATTCAGGTACATTGTATTCAACAACAAGAGGTACATTTGCAGACATGGACAGCTGAACCTGAGGGGACAATGGAGTTGCCTTTGTAAATGAGTTCAAATATTGGCAAGCAAATGTTAGTGAAACAGGCTCTTGCATCTCTATAGTAACAGACTCTTCATCTTTTTCAAAGTTTGATGTTTGAGCCAACTTGACCACAGCATTTCCAATGTCTCCAGAAGCAGCAAACTTTACTCCCTCCTTGGTGCATGAGATAACAATTGACTCTCCAAATTGGGCCAAATCTCTGCAGATTCTGGCAAACTCAATGGAAGGCATCTTGATGATACAAGAAAACATTGTATCAGGTATGCCCAAATGTTCCTGGTCCAAGTTTACTAGTTTCATTTCATAGTCTGAGATTTTGTCCTGCTTTTTTGATTCAAACATAAAGGTTACAGTGTCCGCATCATCCTGGGCTTTGATGGTCACAGTATCATCATTGTTAGAACACTTCAGAATTTTCACCATGCTGAAATTGCAGAAGAAAAAGAGCATTACATTGGTGTTTTAAGGGTTAATGCGGGGGGAATACCTAGCCAGATTCATTCCCATGGTTATATTGCGATCGCATCGGTACTTATCAAAACCTTCAGATCTCAGTGTTAATGAGACCAGAGATACGTGAGAGTTGTCCATGGCCTGTAGTGATATTCCAGTGTCTGAACAATCAAAGGAAGCATCATTGAGAAGATCTTTGATAGCTTCCAGGACTTTCTTTAATGTTGCACTGTTTACAAGGCGGGCTTCAAACATTTTTGCTGTTTTTTCCACAAAAAAAATACGAAATACGAACAGATAGACGCTGTTAACGGCACAGTACAGTTAAAATGGCGAAGTGTGGCGGTTGAAAGCAGAGCAAAGATCTTTTTCGCGGGAAAATTTTTAGTCACATTTTAGGTATTTTAGTCTTTGTTTGTGGTACCCACTCTGTGCAATCACTAACAACCAGCTGTAGCTTTTATGCAACTTTCCTTACACATTGACATTGGGAAAAACAAATGCCAAAAAGTAATTTTTATATCCAAAAAAACTTCAAGGAAAATGAATGATTAGTAATTTTAGTGTTTATTTAAGTTTATTATATTATGAGCAAAATTGTTTTGTTTTAAACAGGCTGAACCCACAATTATTTAAATTTGCAATTTATTGCTTCGGAAATCATTAAATATGTAGATACATAAACACAATTTGACCGCAAAATCAGAGAAAAGTGCATTTACAAATAAATAACAAAGACAACAAAGTAGAAAAGGAATTACACTCATGACGAACAATACATTTATAATAATAATAATAATATAATAATCGCAGTAATACGCAATAGATTTAGTTTAAAGATTTACAACAACAGGTTAAAAAAAAATTATACATATAAATTAAAATTGTAAGTCCGAATATTTGTCAAGGGAATGTTTTTCATGAGAGCTGGGAGTAAAAACATCTTTTTTTTTTAAATCAGTCTTTGATTTTGCCTTCAATGACTTCCATAAGTTGTACGTAAGAAAATAGACTTTTTAATTCAACATTATCGAACGCGCTGAGTATGTTGCGTGTAAGTCAACAGTAATAATATGTATAGTAAAAAAGCCAAAAAATTGTTTCTTCGCATTCTAAGCGACACGGGGAATTCCGAAAATTGAATATGTATAGTATAAATAGGTATAATAATATGTAGATATAAAATGAAAGAAACATCGCATTGTAAAAAGTGAAGCCGAGCGAGCGAGCGATCATCAACTGGTTTCTGGAGCGTATATTTCGATCGCATCGGTCGCTTTATTTTTCGATTCTTTCATTGCTTTCCGGCGATCTTCGATTATTTGTTTTCTCAGAGCCTCCCGTTTGGCACGGGCTTCATTGCTTGCAGCACTCACCGGACTTTTCTGAACCATCGCCGTTTTACTACGACTTTTCCCATTGCTTGTTCTACCGTTCGATGAATCACAAGGCTTTTTCTAAAAATAAAAATCAAATAAAATCATTTCTAGAAAAAAAGAAAAGAAAAGAACTGAAAGTAAAAGTCACTAACCACAATTTCGTTCCAATCGTTGGCTCTTAATGTGTCCAATTCTCTAAAGAGAGCATCCACTTCGTCCACTTGCAACATAACCATATCCCAGAAACCCTGCAGATCTTCATTGGTGGTAGGAAACGCTTCACCTTCGACCTGCAAAAAAATGCATGCAACAGATAAATATTGATAAAGAACGAGCTAAATAATTTATTGAAACATTACCTGTGTTAAATTATTGGTGCACAACCCTTTGAATTGTTGCATTTTCTGCGAAACTAAGAGACGGCCCTTGCCGGCAGCCGCTCTTAAAAATCCTTTGGCATTTTCGGACAAATCCTGTTCTTTCTCCAGGAGCTCTTTGTCAGCTTGGTCCGCCAACGCTAGCAGCCTCTTGGATTCATTGTCGAGTATTTGAAGGAAGTAATGGCCATCCTTAACTGTGGCGGCTGCTGCTGCAAAGAGACAACGGCGGTTAATCAACATCATCTTTTGAAAGAAGGAATCAATATGAACGACTTAGTGGAATACTGAGGTTGGGCATCTAAAAATGGGAGTGCTAAGAGGACCAGCCCAACCGCGAAGTTATCGAAGAAGGTGAAAACTCACTTTTAGATATATTCATCGTTTCACTTACAAGAATTTATTTGCGTTTCGACCATAAAATGTATAAAATGTAAAACTTGAATGGTAAAATGTCTATGTCAAAATGTAAAATTTATGAGGGGAATAATGACAAATTTTTAAGTTATTTTCAGCGTTGGAAATGGCAATGAAATAAATTAAATGTGTAAGTTATCAAGTATAATTATTTAAAGTCTTGATAAAAAAGTAATTATTATTAAATGAATAATTAGTTTTTATAATTTTTTTATTTTTATATAATCTAATATTAACAAAATTTCTAGGCAAGTTCTTGCAGTTTTTAACTCTTTTTTAAGTTTGACAAGTCAATTAAGTGGACTTAAATTATAGATCATTATATTAGCCAGCACTTTTCAAGGTTTGTATTTTGTTCATAGAAGATTTTACTAGTTAATATCAGTAATATAACTAACCTAACAAAGAAAAACAAATTTGTTTAGTTGGAAAACAATTATTGAAAGTGCAAATGCCACAAAATTGTATTTTATTTATATATTTTTTTCATTAAAAATAAACTAAAATATACAAGGTAGACCGGCCATTAGTACCTCAAAAGATTCCACCTAAACTATTTAATATATTTAAATTGTTATTTTGATCCGTAAAAGTATCGATTACGAGCACAGGTAAAAATTATTTTCAATTGTGCAAAGTAATCCCTTCCAAAGATATTAATAAAACTTGTCTATTAATGGATTGGTATACTTTTTGCATGATATTATTAAAGAACCCACACAACAGTGCAGTTTGTCCAATTGTACAAATTTGAAAGTTTTGCACAAAACAAACACAGATTAATGCTTTATTACTTTATACAATTCTGGTTTATTTTTGTAAATTGTAAACAGGGGTACCTATTTTATTAGAATTAAAATAACTTGATTTTTCTTTTAATATCACACCCCTTATTTTATTTGATATAGTTTAGAACGAAAGTTTTTGTGAAAAAAAGTGAATGTTCAGAAATTACAATTTACCCGTAATTTTTAGGTTCATAAATAACGTTTCTGTTTTATTCTAATAATTATGATCACTTTATGAAAACTAAGTTGCTGCAGAACAAAAAAATGTACACCACTTATATGAAAATGTAGTTTAAAATGGGAAAAATAATAATAATTAGATTCGTTGAAAATACTACTCTAAAAATCAGCATGCGCCACAGTGGTGCCATTTGAAAAAAATGATTGATTACACAAAAACCATTTCGTTACAACATTTTTGTTAATAACTCACTTAAAACTGACTTTAGCGGTATGATGTCAATTTTACATGTAATCTAAGGTAGCTGGGAAGCATTCAAACGCATTCCCAGCCTTCTAGGATGAAATTTAAAAATTGAATTTTTGAGCACTTCAAAATTTAAAAATTAACGAAACGCATATTTTTGAACTCAGAATTGTCCCTAGAATTAAAAAAAAAATGACAAAAAGTGGGGGTTGCAATTTAAAAATCAAAAGTTGGGGTCATTTCCGGCGAAACTGGAAGTGATGCAAAATTGAAATTTATGTTAATAAAACAGAAATGTTTTCTTATATAAGTGTACCAAGTTTTATAAAAATGGGTGGATAAATAAAAAAAATGACAGGGCTGCGCCAAAAATAGTTGTCACCCGGTATAGTTGTCGAAGGGTTTTATGTGCTAAAATATAATGAGCCAATTGAGAAAACAAGTTCAAACAAATGAACAATTTGTTTTCTTAACTGCGTTGTATTATAAAGCATTTATTTACTATAAAATTGATTAGATAATCCAAAAATAAAAACACTGCTTTCAGCTTAATCCACTTCAGTTAGCATAACGCGTTATATCGTTAATAAAGAGACTATTGTAGAAATTAATAAAAAAAATCGAAATTATGAACTTGTACTTTTCAAAGTGAAGATTTTAATTTAAAATAAAGAAAGGAAAATAAAAATTAAAAACTTACGTGATTTATTCGTAACATTTTTAGCTTGAGTAACGGTAGCATCAACTGAGCTAATTACCACTTTAGGAGCCTCTTGGTGATGGTGTCCATTAATCTTCATCTCCTCTTTCAACTGAGGCAAAGTGGTGCTCTTTTGCATCGTAACACTATCGACGCCTTTCCGTGGACTAAAAGTGGGCAACTGCGCTCTGAATTCGGGCGTCAAGTGCCTTAAAACCGGAAGCGAAGGACTGCTCGCACTTTGCTTCATAGTGGAGTCACCATCGTCATCTTTATCCACCAACAACTGATCTTGCATCGATTTGTTTGGCTTATCAACTACTTTATCGCGTCTCGGGGACGATTCAGATTCCGATTTATGATTGCGCTGTCCTCTGGTGTTGACGAAAAACCCTTGAGCGAGGGCACCAGGTCCATACAGCCTTTCAACGCGTTGCTGTATGAAGGATTTCGGTTCGCTTGAATTGATCTTATCAGAACCATTGGATTTGTTGCACGCATCCAATTGTCCATTACGGAATTTGCTGCTCTCTATGCATGTATCAACCGTATCAATAATATTGTAATTGCACTCTTTGGAGATGAAAGTCATTTTCTTGGAGGAGTAGAACTGTCGATGGTGGTGCTGACTGATGGTCTGTTCGTTCATGTTTTTTTGCATGGGCAGCGGTACGACGTTCGGAGGCGATAGTAGATTGTTGTGTATAGCGTAGGTGGTCAACTGCTGCTGTTGGTCATTATTGGGACGGTGTGGCGAATTGTCTCGGGATTTTGCGAGCCGATCCGGGTCGTAGTTGGTGATTTGCGAGTACCCGTTGACGGTGCACGCCAAGCTCAAGTACGAAGGTAATCGGAGGCTTTCTGGGGGGACACCTGGTGATTTTAAGCTGACACTTCGCAGGGTTCCTGCCGAATTGTTCTCAGGAGTAGACCAATCTAAAAGGCAATACGCTTTTTTAAGGATATTTTACTTTTTTTTAAATATTAGCAGCAAATTGAAATTTAGCAAAGTTCAAAAATATAAAATTTTAAAATCTTTACAGAGTCCAGTTTATGCGGAAATGGAATCATTTAGACATACAGGGTGTCCCAGCGAAAAGTATCCAGTAGGAATAATATGAAAACTACTCATTTTAAGAAAAATTTCTAAGACAGGTCAATTTTTGTTGTTATGGGGACATCATTTGAAATATTTCGTTATGGTGCAGCAGTCACCCCCTGCCCCTCACTTAAAAATTTTAAATAGCATGGGGGTCGAGTGACCCCTCATTTTAAAGAGATTATTTATTTCAATATCTTAGTGAAAACCGCATTTAAATCGATTCAATAGTTTTGTTGTAATTAATTAATGAAATTGATAAACATTGCCCATTACCACTTAAAGTATTAATGTTTCCATGGTTACGAAGTGATTATTGTGATCTAAAAACAAGTGAAAATGGGCAATGTTTATCAATTTCATTAATTATTGACAACAAAACTATAGAACTGAATAAATAGTATATTACAACCCAAGGCCAGAAAGTTTTGGATGTCCTAGCGTGTGTGAGATGATGGCCTCGGCATTAATAGGTTAGAATGCACCCTACCGCCGAAAGTACGGGCAAAGCCGCTATTGTGAAGCTGGCCACGGGCGTCATCCACGCGCTACCGAACCTCACTTTTCGACGCTTTCTTGATTATCGATTTAAAAAACACAATATCTCTTATTTTTGAACCAAAGTGAATGAAACATTCACCAAATGAAAGCTAGGTAACTGTATTTTCATATTGAATAAAAAAATATTTAAAAAATGTCTCAAGAATAAATTTATTTTATTAATCAAAA
>JASKGO010002019.1:0-21483 GCA_030556065.1 Holobus sp. GC000080
TCTCAAAAAAAAGATTAAACCTTTGAAAAATCACTGCAAGTGTCAATAGTGTTCCATTTAAGACATGAAAATTTGCGATAACTTTTTTAATTTTAATTATTTTTTAATAATTCTTTCAGTTCCTATTAGAGAATTTAAAGGAGCATTTTAAATTAAAAAAGATTTGTTTCAAAAAAAATTTATTCGCTTTACAATTTGACGAAGTGTTAAAAAAAATCAGCCATTTTTGGTATTTCAAAAAACCAATTGCTTGCAGGTTTAACAGTCTTGGAACTGCAGAACAAATTGCCGAAGGCGCGCGTCGTCTACGCGTCCGCAACCGGCGCCTCGGAGCCGCGCAACATGGCGTACATGGTGCGCCTGGGAATGTGGGGCCCCGGCTCGCCGTTCAAGGAGTTCAACGACTTCATCACGGCCGTGGAGAAGCGCGGCGTCGGCGCGATGGAGATCGTCGCGATGGACATGAAACTGCGCGGCATGTACATCGCGCGTCAGCTCAGCTTCCACGGCGTCTCGTTTCGCATCGAGGAGGTGCCGTTGACGAAGGACTTCGAGAAAGTGTACGACGCGAGCGTGAAACTGTGGGTGGAGGCGATGCAGAAGTTCCACGAGGCGGCCGAACTGGTCGACGCGGAGAACCGCATGCGGAAAACGATGTGGGGCCAGTTCTGGTCGTCGCATCAGCGCTTCTTCAAGTACTTGTGCATCGCGGCGAAGGTGCAGCACGCGGTGGCCGTCGCGCACGAGGCCATCAAGTGCGGCAAGTGCGTCGTCATCGGTCTGCAAAGTACGGGCGAGGCGCGCACCTTGGAGCAACTCGAACGCGACGACGGCGAACTCAGTGACTTCGTTTCGACGGCCAAGGGCGTCTTCCAGACGCTGGTCGAGAAGCATTTCCCCGCGCCCGACAGGAATCGCATCCAGAAGTTGCTCGGACTCGACGGAGGAGTTTCTTTAACTGCAGCCAGTGCTACAGCTGCTTCCAATGCTAAGAAGAATGGTGGAGCCGAGGAAAGTTCTGCTTCCGGCAGTACGAATAAACGCAAACCAAGTAAGTGCTTTGTGTTTCTCATTTCAATTTGTTTCTATTTTTGCTTTTTAATTTAATTTTGAACGTAAATAAAGGTAATAAATGATTGTTTTACAGTGAGACAAGCGGCTGCCAGGGCAGTGAAGCGAAACAAATGGTCGACGTCAGATTCGGAAAACGATTCGTTGCATTCGGATGGATCGGAATTTAAAATGTCGGACGATGATAGCGAGGAGGAAGAGGAGCCGGCTTCGGATTCAGCACAGAGTTCCGATTTCAATCCCTTTAACTCAGATTCGGACTCCGACAACGACCCCTGGAGTCGTTCGAAGAACAAAAAAGCCAAGAAGAAGAAGAGCGCACCGAAGAAGCGGCCCTCTACGCAGGACAAGATTTCCATGCTCTTGGCGCAGAAACAAGCGCAGAGTAAGAAAAGTAACGGCAGCACCGTGTCAGCAGCAAGTTACGCGCCGCCGCGCGATGCAATCGAAAGGGCTTGCATGATGAAGGAGCAGCTGTTGCAACAGATCGAAAAACTGGGCGAGAAACTGCCGCCGAATACGCTCGACCAATTGATCGACGAACTCGGCGGCCCCGACAACGTGGCCGAGATGACGGGGCGCAAGGGGCGCGTCGTGCAGACCGAGGACGGCATCCAATACGAGAGCCGTTCCGAGAACGACGTGCCGCTGGAGACGCTGAATCTGACGGAGAAGCAGCGGTTCATGGACGGCGAGAAGGACGTCGCGATAATTTCGGAGGCGGCCTCCAGCGGTATCTCGCTGCAAAGCGATCGGCGCGTGCGGAATCAGCGACGCCGCGTCCACATAACGCTGGAGTTGCCCTGGAGCGCCGACCGGGCCATCCAGCAGTTCGGGCGGACGCATCGGTCGAACCAGGTGAACGCGCCCGAGTACATTTTCCTCATAAGCGATCTGGCCGGCGAGCGGCGCTTCGCTTCGATCGTCGCGAAGCGGCTGGAGAGTTTGGGAGCGCTGACGCACGGCGACCGGCGTGCCACCGAGACGCGCGACCTCTCGCAGTTCAACATCGATAACAAGTTTGGGCGCGCGGCCCTCGAGGCCACCATGAAGACCATCATGGGGTACGAGAGTCCGTTGGTGCCGCCGCCGCAGGATTATTCCGGCGAGTTCTTCAAAGATGTGGCCGGCGCCCTAATAGGCGTCGGTCTCATCGTCAACAGCGAATCGATGCCGGGCGTCTTGTCGCTCGACAAGGACTACAATAATATGTCCAAGTTCCTAAATCGCATCCTCGGCATGCCCGTGGACTTGCAAAATAGACTATTCAGGTTTGATTTTTTTTTTTTTAATTTTTTAATTATTTTATTACTATTTGCATTTGTTTTTTTTTTTTGTGTGTAAATTTATTGAATTGTTTTGTTTGCAGATATTTTACGGATACATTAAGTGAGATAGTGACGCGGGCGAAGCGAGCGGGCCGCTTCGACCTGGGCATTTTGGATCTGGGCGCGTCCGGCGAGAACGTGAAGCGCGTCAAGTGCGTGACGTTTCTGCGGAAGCACGCGACGGGCACGGCGCCGATCGAGTTGCACACGGTGCACGTGGAGCGCGGCATGAGTTGGGACGACGCGGTGGACAAGTGGTCGGAGCTGACCGGCGCCAAGGAGGGTTTCTACTTGTCGCACCAGGCGCGCAACAATAAGCACACCGCGATCCTCGCGGTGCTGGTCGACGCCGCCGGCGCCACCACCAATAAGAAGAAGACTGAGAGCAAAAAGGACCAGATGTATTACGTGTACCGGCCGAATACGGGCCAGCAGTTTCGCCAGGAGAGTCTGGCGGAGTTGGAGAAGAAGTACAAGAAGGTGACGATGGATGGCGCGCGGGAAGCGTGGGAGGCGCAATACGATTCGTCGACGACCACGTGCAGTCACGCCTACTGGCGCGGCAACTGTCGCAACGTCAATATGGGCATGGACTGCGAGGTGGGCCTTCGCCGGCGCACCTATCACGTCCTCGCCGGCTCCGTGCTGTCCGTGTGGAGTCGCGTCGAGGGCGTGCTGGCCGATCGCAACGGATCCGCCAACAAGATGCAAGTGATTCGACTGCGCACCGATGACGGATTAAAATTAGTCGGTTTGTAACTCTTTATTTTTGTTTGTTTGTTTTTTTTTTTAATTTGTAAATTGTTAATTTACAATTTTTTGCAGGCACTTTAATACCGAAGCCTTGCGTGGACCACCTGAAGGAGGTGCTTACAGTGGACGCCGAGAACGTGAGCGAGAAGTCGTTTTAAAAGGGCGGGCCAAGTATCGTTTCGCAGTTTCGCATTGGTTGGTTATAGATTGTAAGCCTGTGTCTGTCTCTGTCTGCGTGGTGTGACCTGTTTATTTGTACATCGTCGTCGTATTGGCCGTCTCTCTTTTCGGGCACACGCCCCACGCCCACCGGGGGCGCGCCACCCTCGAAAATTCGAAAAAAACAAAAAAAAACTTCATAAACCCGCCGCCCATCCACCACCCATCACCACGAGTGTCATTTTTAGTAGTAACATAACATATTTCGGTAATCTATTTATCTTCGAACGTTCCTTTTTTAATCGTTAGTTGACCTAGATTAATATTAAGTAATTATTTAGTTGTTATTTTGTAAAAAAAAGGAAAAATCAATGAAAAAAAGCCGTGGAGTTTTAAGGTAACATTCCTACGGAACCTTAATTAGTTTTTGGTTTGTTTTTGACTTGTAGAGGAAACCAGTGGATGCTGGTTCAGTAAAATGCAGTAAATTAAGGCCACTTTTGTAATTTGCTGTTGATTTTTATTCGTTCGAAGATCAGGAGATCAGATTGAATTTTGTGCAAGCAAGGAAAACCTGTGTGGCAGTGTAAATACAAATATTCTCTGGCCAGTGGCATTGTTTAGTGGCACATTTATCACTTTGTTTTTAAATTGCAACGCTGCAAATTATTTCTGATTACTTCAAAATATTTCAAATAAAGTTTTGAAATTTGAAAATGGCGCTCTTTTTGCTGCAGAAAAAGTTGCCTAACTAAGGGATTTCAAGAATGCTGTCTGAATTGACAGAATGTCAAAAAACAGCTGTTGCAATTGAGCTGTGAGCAAAAGTAAAAAGTAATCAACACATGACTGGTGCCGTTTGCATCGTTTTCCCCTCGCGCGAATCTCGAGAGAGCATCCAGGGGCCCGCGAATGGGACGTGGAGGTCTGGAGGCAGCGGTACGATGTAACACCCGCCGCTCGCAGTGAGTAAACAATGCTGCCGCTGGATCCGAAAGCGAAGAAGAGCGACAAATGCGACGACGCCCCGACCGTTGCTGCTCAGCCTGCGGTTCCGCAGCAATTGTCTTTGCGGCTGAACGAAGAGCGCGGGGCACAGGAGCAACGCACAGTCCTGCAGTCGCCGAAGACCCCTACGTTGAGTCGCAAACTGAAGGCAATCTCTTTGGACTCGGAGCAGCAGCAAATGCAGCGGCTGCAGTTGAATCGCAACGTGTTCTCGGTGCCGAACACGCCGAAGAAACAGCAGTCGAAACTGAAGGAGTCCAATCTGAAGAAGTACGCGTCGAACAGCAGCATTTCGGGGTCGCAGACGCTGAAGACACTGCCGGAGATACGCGTGCTGCAGGACTTCACAGATGAGAGGCCTGTCGAAGCTGCTGTGGTGCAGCACAGGAGCAAACCGAAGGGCCTGCTGGAGCGCAGGGGGTCCAATGCGTCGCTCACGATCGACCTGGGGGTGGCCTCCGGCGAGAGGCCTGTCCTGAATTCCGCCAAGAGTTTCTCCACGCTGAATCTGAGTGCATTCGATACGCAGTCTTCGGAGTACTGGTCGAGCAATGGAAAGCTGGCCAGCATCAAGCAGACTTGCAAGAGATGCATTATTTATGAATCGATTGCCAGTAAGTTTGCCAGCGGATGCAATTGCAGTCACAGGAAGAGTCTGTCCAATGAGAATCTGTACGTGCCGCCCGTTTGGTCGAAGACGAAAGGCAATCGGCAGGCGCATTATCCGCGACAAGGAGGCCTGGAGGCTTCGCTGTCCGAAGACTTCAAGCTGCACCTGCAGAATGTGCAGTATTTGCAAACGGCAGGCAACTTGATACGTAAGGAACATCTGAAACAGCGTTGCGATGTAAGTTTTCCTTTGTTTTTTGATTTTTTTGTTTAGTTTTCCTTTGTTTTTTGCCTTTTTTTGATTAGTTTTCCTATGTTTTTTGCTTTTTCTGTATTGTTTTCCTTTGTTTTTTGCTTTTTCTGTATTGTTTTACTTTGTTTTTTGCATTTTCTGAAGAGTTTTCCTTTGATTTTTTAATTTTTTGTTTAGTTTTCCTATGTTTCTTTGATTTTTTGTTTAGTTTTCCTATGTTTTTTTGATTTTTTGTTTAGTTTTCCTATATTTTTTTTCATTTTTTGTTTAGTTTTCCTTTGTTTTTTGCTTTTTCTGTACAGTTTACCCTTGTTTTCTGCTTTTTTTGCTTAGTTTTTTCTATGTTTTTTTGATTTTTTTGTTTAGAGTTCCTTTATTTTTTGCATTTTCTGAAGAGTTTTCCTTTGTTTTTTGCATTTTCTGTATACTTTTCCTTTGTTTTTTGCCTTTTCATGTAGTTTTCCATTGTTTTTTGCTTGTTTTTCAGTTTTATTTTGTTTGTTTGTATTTAAGTTAATAGTTTTCGTTGTTTTTGGCAGGCGAAACACATTGCGGAACTGCACAAGGAGTTCTGGGAGGTGCCGCTGAATCTGCAGGAAAAGTGCCTGGTGTCCGGCAGCCAAACGAAGAACCGCTACAAAGGCGTCCTGCCGAACGAGCACAGTCGCGTCCATCTGACCGAAGAACAGCTCTACATTCACGCCAACTACATCAAGGGGCCGGATTATGCTGAGACGCTGTACGTGGCGACGCAAGGGCCGATGCTGCACACCAGCCAAGACTTCTGGCAAATGGTTTGGCAAACAAACGTAATTCCTTTTTTGTTGTTCCTGCGTTTTCTACTGTATACAGGGTGACACAAATTTTACTGCCACCCCTAGCATTTCTTTAGTTTTCCTTAGGTTTTCTCAGTTTCTGGTAAAAATAAAGAAATGGCAGGGCTGATTAGTAAAATTTTTCTCTCCCGGTATAGTATAATAATAATAATATAAGGAAATTGTTTATTCGCATAGAGCACCTGCATAGTGATGCTAACGCAATTGGTGGAGAAGGGTCGCAACAAGTGCGACCTGTATTTTCCGCTGGGTAAAACGGCGGGCGACGCGCCGTCGAAAGCGTCGTTCTATACGGTGCGCACCGCCCGCATCCTCGACAAGTTCTCGTTCGATCCGGTGCGGCTGTCCAATGCTCAGCAGCAGCAGCAGAAGCGCAGCAGCGCGCCGCCCACCGAGGAGATCGAGGTGTTTCGCTTCGAGGAGACGAATCAGGTGACGTTCGGCGAGTTCACGGTGACGTTCGCGTGGAAACGCGCCGTCGGCGAGTGCCAGGTGCGGCAGTTGATGGTGCGGCGCGGCGCCGAGACGCGATGCGTGCGACACTTCTGGTATCCCAATTGGCAGGACCACAAGCAGGCGGATCCGCATCACGTGCTCGCCCTGGCCGAACAGGTATTGGCTCACATCGACGCTGAGAGCGGTGGTGGTGGCAGTGGTGGGAGTGGTTGCCAGCAGCAGCACCAACAGCAAAAGCAGCAGCAGCAAGCGAATCAACAGAAGAGGCGCGGCTTAGTGGTGTGTCATTGTAGTGCAGGCATCGGGCGCACCGGTTGCTTCCTGGCCGTGCTGAACGGTATGCAGCAGCTGCGGCAGAGCGGGGCGGTCGACGTGCTGGCCATCGTGTGCTCGCTCCGCCTGCACAGGGGCGGCATGGTGCAGACGGCCGAACAGTACGTGCTCATCCATCGGGTGCTCAGTCTCTACGCGGACACCCTCTTGTGATAATAGGTAATAGTACTAGTTAATTAATTTACACGATTAATTAAAACTTAAAACAACAAAACAAAAGGATACTAATGAAAAATTATGGTCTTAAGGCAGCTGCAATTTTGCAATTGAAACAAAAATGAAAACTATTAGTTGTTGATTCGTGTGCAATATGTTTATTTAGCTTTGGAATACCGAATTTTGATTCGATTTTTTTTTGTTTGGCTTTGTTTTGTTGTTAATTGTCGAGCGATAGTTTTGATTGGTTGCTCGCGTTGCCAGACTTGCCGTGATTGGTCGGTCCTTTGCCGAAAACTTCTTTTTTATGTTTTGTCATGATTTACTTGTTTTCCCCCTGCGCTTTGGTGCATTTGACGCCATCTATGGGTTTCGCCGGATGTTTGTCAGTTCAAGGATATGTGTGAATGCTTGCGGGTGTTAGCCTCAGTTAGCCAGCCTAACGACCTCACCTAACAGACGCGCCCGCCCTAAATAGAGGCGGGACTTGTGTAAGCTACTTTGAGGCAGAGCTTAAATGAAATTTCCTATTAGGTCGGCAAATAGAATGAAAGGTATTGGAGAGTTAACGGAGCGACATCTTCGTAGCCTACGGTATACCAAACCATTTTTGCCATTTGCCAGCTTTAATAAATAAGTTTCAAGCATATTTTTTTAAAGAAAACAAAGAAAACTAAACAAATAAACAAAAAGTAAACAGAAAAAGCAATTTAGAAATCACACTTCATTGGTGGATTTAATTCTAACCAAACAATTGGGGTTATGGCAGGCACCGAGCCCCATTTTAATGGTTGCCAAATTGCCAAGCAACCGACACATCATTCGTTTGCTAGCTGTCTTCGTAAAACAAACAAACAAAAACAAAAAACAGAATATTTATATGTTTAGATTTAAAGAAAAAGTAAAAATGATGTGAATAATAACTATAAGATGCAATGTTAACACCAATTCAAGACTTATACTATAAAAAAAAAAAACAAACAAAAAACAAAATACAAAAGGAAAACTATATACAACTTATAATAATGGTTATTCTGTAAATAATATAAATTAATGAAAACAAAAAACAAAAAAAAACATAACTTACTTAGATGTAAAGTAATAATATCAACGCAAAGTTCTTTTTTGTGTTGTCATTTCTTCTTTCGTTATTATTACTTATTATTATTATTAAAAGAGAAAGTTTTTTATTTATTGGTCAGTATGAATTTATTACGATTAATAGTTTTATCGTTTAAATAATTTTTATTTAGTAGAATTATTATATAGGATTATTATTGCTAAGAGTCGTCAGCAGAGGAAGTGTTGCTGGGGTCGCGCGAAGCGGAACGATGGCGTTTCCGTTTCGACTTCTTGGTGTGGCGCGACGCCATCGAACTGGAGTGCTTCGATGATTTCCTGTTGACATGCAATTGCTTATTAACGCCAAGAAACGAAAGAAAACAATGCAATATTGGTACCTTTTATGTTTCTTTTTCTTTTTACTGCTACTACTACCGCTGCTGCCGCTAATTTTCTTTTGTTTTTCACCTTCGGACACGTCATCGGAATCCTCCACGAAGATTTCCTCCTTCTGATCGCCACTGCCGTCCGCCGTTTTCCCTTTACTGGCGTCCTCTTTGTCTTCCTTGTCCTCTCTGCTGCTGCACTTGCTCGTCGTTTCCTGCATTTTCAGAAACATCGCTGCTTTGCGGCGCCGCTCCAATTGAATCGACGCCCTGTCCGAACTCTTCCGCCAGATTTTCTCTTTAGCTGCCTGCGCCAATTTATCCTTTATGCGCTCTTCGGCTAAAACTGACAATTACAATTACAATATTAATCAGATTTGCACAAGGTTTAAAATCAAGCAACAAATAACGAAAAACAACAACAAAAAAGTTGTTTGAAAGTGCAAACCTTTACGCAGTCGTTTATCATCGGTATCATCAGTTAAATCAATCATTTCCAAAATAGGATCGTCTTCCAAATCCACCGGATCCGATGGTTTCGGTGGCGGCGGCGGCGGCGGCGGCGGCGGCGAAGAAGAAGAAGAAGGCGCAGCAGGACTAGCAGCAGCATTATCCTGCTGCTCCTTGCTAACAATATCATCATGCGGCCCGTCTTCGTCTTCGTCTGATTCCTCAACCGGTAGCGCACTTTTAATTTCCTTCGGAGCCTCCTCCTTCGGCTTTTTAATGGAAAAACTTACAGGCGCTGCAAATTTCCAAAAGTTCTCAACATTAGTCCCTTGTATTTCGCTTTTTTCATCCCCTTTTGCCCAATGTTTCATAACGTTTTCCCCCAAAGCCATGTTTAGTTAATAGCGCAATGCAAAAGGTGGCGCCACCTTCAAACCATTCAAATTCCAACAAGAAAAAGAAAATAAGGAGGAAAACTCACCGATAACTCGTTTCTCTTTGTTCTCTTTCGTTACTGTTGCTTGCTGCGGTTGCTGTTGATTGGGGGCAACTGTTGCCTTCTTCTTGTTTCTAAACTCGTCCACTTTGCGCTTGTAGAACTTGTGATGTTTGTGGTGCTCGTTGAGGAAATCGAACCGTTTGTCGCCCTTCTCCCGCACGCTCTGCTCGAAATCGCTGCCGTTCTTCGAAACGTACGTGGCCATCTTCTCGATTATCAGCATCACTTCTTCCGTGGGTTGTTCCTCGTGGTCGCCGAGTTCTTTAGGCGGCGAAGCAACCGGTTCTTCTTCGTTGTCGGAAGAATCGCTGCTGTAGTGCACCAAACTTTGCACTTTTGTTTCTTTTTTCACTTCTTCCGGGTTTTTCGGCTGCGGTTTTTGTTGTTTCTGCTGCTGTTGCTGCTGCTGCTGCTGCTGTTGGTATTGTACGCAAGCGATTTGCGCGAAATGGGCAGCTTGTGCTTGAATTTGCTCTTGTAGTTGCGTATTTTGGATGATTTGCTGAGCCGAGCAGCCACCTGCAAATAATCGAATTTTTGCTTAAATTCCAAACTTGCCTGATTTCAATTAAACTTTCCAGACTAATAGATAATAATTAAAGAAACATTTTATTTAAATAACAATTTTTCATTGCTCTTTTAGTTTGGTCAGAAAAAAACTAAACGTGATTTTCTATTCCAGACACGTGATTTTTCTCAAACTTTGTTTTATACTTTTAAGAAAATTAAAATAATTTATCATTTTATTATTTAATTTAAAAGAGGAATAGTTGCTTTATTAGAAGCAGAAAGAAATAGTTTTAAAAGTTAATTTTTAAGGGTAGTTTTGGCCTTCTAAAGTTGGCCAATTTTTTCAACTTTTAATTTATTTTTCAACTTTGACATCCTGTATCTTCTAAACTAACGGTCTTATCGCAAAAAGTTATTTAAATAAAATGTAGAGAATTAAATAATCTATAAGACTGCGCTATTTATAATTTTTTTTTCGAAAAAATAATTTTTCGAAAATTCCCAAAAAATTCGATTTTTTCCCCAAATTTGAAAATTGTCGGATTCTTATCAAACTTTCCAGAGTTGTTGATAATGACAAAAGAAACATTTTATTTAAGTAAAATTATTTCATTGCTCTTTTAGTTTGGTCAGGAAAAAACAAAACGTGGTTTTCTTTTCCAAAAATATGATGTTTCTTCAACTTCGCTTTATATCTTTAAGAAAATTAAAATAATTTTTAATTTTATTGATTAATTTATAAGAGGAATAGTTGCTTTATTAGAAGCAGAAAGAAATGTTTTTAAAAGTTAAATTTTAAGGGTAGTTTTGGTGTTCTAAAGTTGGTCAACTTTTTCAACTTTTAAAATATTTTTCAACTTTGACACCCTGTATCTTCTAAACTAAGGGCGCTACAACAAAAAGTTATTTAAATAAAGTGTAGTGAATTAAATCCTCTATAAAACTGCGTAATTTATAATTACTTTTCACAAAATTAATTTTAAAAAAAGTTTTGCAGTTCTAAACAATCAGCAGCAACGTAATAAACTCACTTTGATTAGCATATTGTTGGACAATTTGCTTATAGTATTCATAATATTGGCTCTGGTAATACTTGTAACAGTCATCTTGTTGCTCTGTATTTTTCGCAACTGTTGCTTCTTCCTGAACAGAAGAACTGCCTTTAATCCTCGACACCAGCAGACTGTAGGCACAATCAGCTTTCGGTTTAAATGCTGCTACTGGCGATGCGGTCGCTGCTGCTGCTGCTGCATTGACCGAAGCTGCCGTTGAAGTGGTAGCCACTGCCTAAAAGCAAAAACAAAAGGCTGCAATTAAAACAGAAAACTAAACGCTTCGCTAGAAACAATCAGTTTTGAAGCCGCAAACAGTTTTTTATGTTTCTGTTTATAGAATTTGCACCTGCAAAAACAAAAAACAAGTCTTATTAATGCATATCATCGAACAGTTTTAAGCTTAAAACGTTTTAAACACAGTACCTGATGTCCTTTGCACCTGCGAAACAATTGCTGTAAGGAAATCTAATAAAACACCAAAAATTGCTCTCAAAAAATAAAACGGATTTTCGATAAATTTGCTTTTTTCTTTAGTCTTACCGAAAATAAGTACTTACCGACGTTGCATTTACTACTTGAGTCGCTAAAATCGGATGCAAATAATGTTCGTCTTTTGCTGTTTCGCTCTGATCGTTTGCATTTTGTTTTTCTTCTGCAAATTAAAAGCAGTTTAATGTCTTTTTTTCAAATGTATTTTATATTGCTTGTTGTACCTTTATGTACTTTATACCGTCCGCATTTGATTGCCTGCACCAAATGTCGATAGTATTTGTACAGAGGATCGTTTTGGTTCATAAAACTGAACTGCGGATTGCCAGTTTGCTTGGCTTTGATTAAAATTTCCATTTGCGGCCCTTGTTCGCTAACAAACTGCGCTGTTTTCGCAATGCGTGCATTTTCCTTAACAGTCTTCGGCTGCAAAGCACAAAAGAAAATATTAGAAATACTTTAAATTTAAAAAATAGCCAAAAATTTCGCACAAAAAGATATAAAAACAAAACATACAATTTCTATATCCACCGGTACATCTAATTCAGGAGGCGCTTTAAAAGGTTTATCTTCTTCTTCACATGTTGGCACAGTGTTTTCCTCCTTTGGCACATCATAAGAATAATGGAATTCATTTTTATGTTTCCTTTTTGCTTCTTCTTCTATCGAAAAATTTAAAATATTTTTTATTAGGCAGAAATTAAATTTAAGCAAACCTTTGTACAGATTTTCCTCATCTTCGTTATTGTACAGGTAGTAATATCGGTATTCATCACATAACTGTTCGATTTTTCGTTCAGATTCACTTAGATCCAACCATCGGTTTGTATCATAGCCTTCTTTTGATGCTTCGCAACTAGCCAGATCAGAAAGGGCGCCACGACCATCGTACCTGAAACATTTTTTTCAAAATCTTCGAATTGCATTCTTATTGATATTATCTGTATTTTAAAACATACCTATCGATTTTAAGCCTGTCGTCGCCCATCCAGGGAATCAAATGCTTGCCCTGGTCGATAAACAAAGCTTTTTCATCATCTCTGAAGAGCTTGCAAGCATATCCGAACACCAGTAAGTCATCGTGGTTTTCCTTAATTTGCTTCTTGCGTAAAATACCTGCTTCCTTCCATTTAGAGCCCATTTTGGCTTTAAAAACGCAATTTTCCGATTTTCAAAATTTTTTTCGGATTTTTAAAAGGTTAGAAATACCCAAAACAAATGCAAACGCCATCTGTAGCAATTTTCCTACAGTTATTTATTAAGGTTATGTTTTTAATTTGTTTTTGTTTTTTCAGCAACAATTTTTCAGTTTATTTTTAATTTTTTCCGCAAAAAATATGTTCAAACGTACGTTTCGCTTGATTTTCAACAACTACTACCTCATACTGGGCATAATCATCGGCTTATTTATGAATTTAACACTCCTGGAGTTTGACTGCACGGAAAAACTGCTTCCATTTTCCCATTCGTACAACTACTCAACTTTGAAAACTGTTGTGAAGACCAAAAACAGTTCCAAAGTGGACATAACTAAGAAACCGACTCCTATTAGACCTAGATATTATAGCACGGAGTTGGGAATTCGTGAGAAATTATTTGTAGCTGTCTTAACTTCCGAGGAAAAACTGGAAGAACAAAGCATTCATTTAAATGCCACTTTATGGCCTCTGGTGGACAAAATTCGGTTTTTCATGACTGCTCCTAGAAGGAACAAAATCAGGAGCAATAATTACGCCCATATTGTGGCTTTCACCGACAGCAGACAAAAACTGCGGCCGTTTCAAGTGATCAAATACATTTCGGACAATTTCCTGCAAGACTACGATTTTTATTTCATTGCCAATGACTTTAACTACATAAACGGACGCAAATTAAGGGATACAGTTGAGAAGATCAGCGTTTCCACTAATGTTTACATGGGAAAACCCGTTTTAGATGCTTCCTATTGCAACTTAGGTACATTTTTTAATTGTTATACTATTTAATTCTAAATTGCTTTTAATATTTCAGATGCTGGCATCATAATTAGCAACTCTGTGCTGAAATCAATGAAGCAACACCTCGATTGGTGCGTTTCTCACGTGGCCACTTCGGATCACAGTGAAAATTTAGGCAGATGCATTTACAAAAGTGCCCAAATTGAATGCCAAACGCGTTTGCAAGTAAGTGAAAACTTTATTTTATTGTCTTTTACAGTTAAATTAATTGCACCTATGGTTATTTGCAGGAAAACGTAACTTACAAAGCTTTCAAAGTGAAATCATTTGATTTCGCTAAGAAGTTTAAAGAGATTCAGCACAAAAAGCACTTTTCGGACTCTATCAGTGTTTATCCTGCTTTGCAAAAAGAGCAGTTTTATTTGCTACATGCACATTTTGCAAAGGTAGACTTTGGTAAAGTAAAATAATTTTTAATTTTTTAAAGAGAAATGTGTTGCAGCAAAAACTGGAGGAAATCAATGTTGAAATTCGAAGGAAAAGCGAAAATTTAAAGGGCTGGCCCCCAGGTGAACGGCTTCCTACAGTTCCAGCCACTAGATTCGATCTTCCCAAGCAGGTTTTCCTCAATTCCACCCACGTCTTCGCTCCGGATGACTTTACAAACGTTCGCAAACATTCCAGAAGCGAATCTTTGGATTTGCAGAACATTTTAGAAGAACTTAAATTGCATTTGAAGCGCACAGAAAGCGTTTGGGAAGTTGTACAATTGGTACAAGCTTATAAAGTGTTCGATTTGGGACGCGGAATGGATTATGCAATGGACATTTTGTTGAAA
Organism: Holobus sp. GC000080; assembly: GCA_030556065.1. Classification (NCBI taxonomy): domain Eukaryota; kingdom Metazoa; phylum Arthropoda; class Insecta; order Coleoptera; family Staphylinidae; genus Holobus; species Holobus sp. GC000080. The sequence continues at coordinate 14,189 of JASKGO010002019.1, forward strand.
AGTTCCCTAACAAATGAAGAAACCATTAAAAGGTAAAGTCACAGTTAATTTTCCTCTTAAAAAAAAAACATTTTAAAACAATTTTCCTTTAACTTTTTTTGGTTTAGATACGAAATTAGTAAACCGTTGGGAAATGCCGAGTTCTTAACTGCCCCGTACGTTACGGAAAACTCAAAAGTGACCATTTTGGTCGCTGTGGAGGAAAACCAAGCGGAAAAAGCGAAAACTTTTCTGGAAACAATCGACGCGGATGTTTTGCAACGGAAAGACAAAGTTTTACTGGTCTTTGCCTTTCTGTATCAAGCGAAAACTCCCAGTAAAGGCCCGGAGGACCCTTTTGCCCTTTTAAAGGACTCGGCTGTAAGAACAAGCGCAAAGTATCGAAGCGAAGAGACCAAAGTGGCTTGGGTCTCCATCCGATTGCCGAATTCCACCGCAACAATTACTTTGAAACAGTTTCCAGTGTTGAGATTCGCCACTGTCGACCTCTGCTTGTCCAAAGTGGGCGTCGAAAGTCTTATTTTGTTGCTAAGCGTCGACGCAACTGTTTCAACTGACTTCCTAAACAGGGTAATTGCAATTTTGATTTTTCCTTTTTCTTTATTGGTTGAAATTTATATTTTTTTTTTGTTTTTAGGTAAGAATGAACACTGTTAGTGGTTTCCAAATGTTCAGCATTGTGCCTTTCCGGTTTTACGATCCAAGAGTGGCCAAATATAACGCCACAGTGAGCGATGTGAACAAAAGCAACGGCCATTTTGATAAACAATCCTTTGAATTCATCAGCTTTTACGGACGCGACTACATTCGAGGTAACTGTTAATTAATTCATCTGAAATTGTTTTTGATTAGTTTCATTGCAGTGCGCAAATTGAGCAAACATTTAGTGCCTTTAGTGCGCTCCGATATAGATTTGGACGCACTAATTGAGAATTATTCAGCCGATACTGCTGTAGATTTGTTCGAAATGTTTGTGCGCTTCAATGCAGATGAACTGCATTGTCTGCGAGCTCCTGATCCGAATTTAAAAGTAAAAAACTTTAATTTTTCGAGTTCCAATGGTAAAAGGAATCTTTTTCTGGGCACACGAATGCAACTAGCTAAATTTTTAATGGATCACTACGAGCTTTAACGCTGCAGGCGACTAATTCAAGTAATTTGCATTGTTAATTACTATTTAGTTTAATTAAAAACTTAAAATTAACTTTTATATTTGAAATTTAAAAGTTATTATAGGCCACCAAATAAACTCTTCTCTCGTTCAAAGGAATCCCGTGCGGCGGCGCTAGTGATGTTTTCGCCAGAAAGTCGGCCATCTTTAATTCAGTATGTTGATGCAGCAGCCAGTGATCGGACGTGTGCAGTGGAGTTCACCAGTAAACCGCAAACATTGTCTCTAATTGAATTTCCAGTGCCAAATATTAGTGCAATTGTTGAAACACTGCCGATGTGAACAAAGTGTTTGGTGGGCAATGTTAAAGTTGATGCAATTGCCAAGGGCGTGTGCTTCTTGGAGCCTTTGCTTTTGGTGATTGTAGCAGCAGCAGCAGCAACAACGGGTCGCCATGTTGTCTTCGCCGCCGTCTTGATTGTGGAGTTTCGTTACTGTCCACTTGATTAATTCGATTGAGCACCGCCGATTCTGTGAGCGGCGATGGAGGAAACCAAGGTGATTTATCATATCGACGACGAGGAGACTCCGTACTTGGTTAAGATACCCATCTCGCCCGATAAAGTCACCCTGAGCGACTTCAAGAATGTCCTCAATAGACCCAATTACAAGTTCTTCTTCAAGTCCATGGACGCCGATTTCGGGTAAATTTGTTGCTAAACAAAATAAACAACTTTTGTTTTTGCATTCTTTATGTTTGTAGTGTTGTCAAGGAGGAAATCATAGAGGACTCTGCTCATTTGCCTTGTTTCAATGGTCGAGTTGTCAGCTGGGTAAACAATTTGATTTCTTAACTTTTTCTATTGTTTTATTCCTTAAATTAACAATCACAGTGTTGGAATTATTATTTTGTAATTAATTTGAAACCAATTTTTAGTTGGTATCAGCTGAAGGCTCTAATCAAAGCGATGGAGGCTCACAGTGTACTGATACACATGCCGAACCTAGGAACCAGCAACCGGAATCCATTTGCACTGATACAGAGAGCATAATAAGTTCGCGACAAGGTCGCAGTAGACATTACAAGTATCCGTCGCGTATGAACGGACATATGCCTAGGTCAGTTTCGTTTTTAAATTTAATTTTTATCCACATTTTTTTTTTGCAAAAATTTAATTTCTGCTCATTTTGTAGATTGTGCGAGACCGCTTCGATAGTTAGTTCCGACTTGGAGAGCACGAGCTATCAATCGGAAACAACGGGACGGCACACGGCATTATCGGAATGCTCCTCGGTGAGCCGGCTGCACGTAGCCGGAAGAAAGCGGCCTCAAAGGCGGCGGAAACAACGACTGCAGGCCATGAGCAGGACCAGCTCGTACTCGAGCATCACGGACTCGACGATGTCCTTGAATATCATCACGGTGTCGCTCAATATGGACACCGTGAACTTCCTCGGCATTTCCATCGTGGGACAGAGCAATAAAGGAGGCGACGGCGGTATTTACGTTGGCTCCATCATGAAAGGGTTTGTTATTTATTTGTTTTTTGTTTTTTCAATTTCTGTCATTGCTTTTGTTGCCATTTTTGTTTTTTGTTTTTTGGTAACTACTGATACCATTTTTCTTTCTGTGGTTGTTGCTTTTATTTTTTTGTTTTGTATTTATTAATAAAAAGCAAATATTTTCCAGTGGTGCTGTGGCTTTGGACGGACGCATCGAGCCGGGCGACATGATTCTGCAGGTGAACGACGTGAATTTCGAGAACATGTCCAACGACGAGGCGGTCCGCGTGCTCCGGGAGGTGGTGCAGAAACCCGGCCCGATCAAATTGGTCGTGGCCAAGTGCTGGGACCCCAATCCCAAAGGCTACTTTACTATACCCAGGACCGAACCTGTGCGTCCTATCGATCCAGGTAATTTATTTTAGTTTTATTCGAGAGAGAGAGAGAGAGAGAGAGAGAAAAAAAAGAAAACTAAAAAGTTTGTCATTTTTCACAAGTTTTTTGAGTTTTTATGAGTAACTTCTGAAGTTTTATAAATAGAGATTCGGTTAAATTAGAAAAAATATGCAGAATTTAATGCACATTTATTGTATCGAAAGAAAAATCAATTATCTGTTTTGGTTCATAAATTATCCTGAAAAAAAAAGACTGAAAATTCAATAAATTTTTAGGTGCTTGGGTAGCTCATACAGCTGCTGTTAGAGGAGACCCGGTGGCTCGTCCTCCGAGCAGTAGCACGGTTTCCAGTGCTTCCATCGCCAGCACCATTCCCGCTAACGAACGTGAGTGTCTTCTTGGTCCTGGTACGTTCACATTGCACATTTATTTCCCCTGGTTTTCCGGGTTTAAAATTGTTTTAATTAGCACATCTAGCACTTCATACTTCATTCTTTATTTATTTTTTTTTAATTAATTACTTCTTTTTTTTTTTGCATTTTTAAATAAGTTTAATGTTTATTAACTTATTAAATAAGTTTGCGGTTAATTTACTTATTAAATCGTCCGTTGAATGGTATTTTGTTGTATTGTAGATTTAGAAGAGCCGCTAAGCGTGACGACGCCGATGCATTCGGTGGTGCAGGCGATGCAGCGGGCCGACAGCGGTCTGGAGATCCGGGACCGCATGTGGCTGAAGATAACGATACCGAACGCCTTCATCGGGACCGACATGGTCGACTGGCTGCTCACGCACGTCGACGGCTTCCAGGATAGACGCGAGGCGCGCAAATACGCCTCGCATCTCCTCAAGAACGGCTTCATACGGCACACGGTGAACAAGATCACGTTCAGCGAGCAGTGCTATTACATCTTCGGCGATCTCTGCTCCGCCATGAGCAACATGAAGATCCAAGGGGACACGGACAGCGTCGGACCGTTGCCCAACGTGCCCAACTACATGCCCTACAGCGGCACCTACAATCCGCTCGAATACATGCCGATGCCGTTTTACACCGCCTCCGAGAACACCGTCTACGGATACAATCGCGAAGAGAGCGTCCTCAGTGGCAGCGGTTTGTATTTTCTTTTGTAGTTTTTTTTTTTGTATTATTAACTTTTCGGTTGATTCATTGTTAATGTGGGAATTGAAATTGTTTTTTTCAGGTGGATCATCGGGTTCGGAGCAGTTGAAGGAGGCGGCGGCGGCCAGTAGTGCGTCGGATAGTGACGCGACGTCGTTGGGACCGCGCTCGGCGCTGCCGATGGCCGTGGGCAACGGCAACGGCTCTTCGAACGGCTCGTCGGACCAGAGCAGCGGCACGCAAGTGGCCGCCCACTCTTCCAACTCCAACAAAGACATTGCCGGTAGTAGACAATCGTTTAAGATAGCCATGGGCAATCCATGTGAAATGTTTGTCGATGTTATGTAGAATTTCCTTTATTTTTTTTCCGATTTCCTTTTTCGTTTTTCAATGTTTTCATTTCCTATTTTTACTGGATTTTCTTTAAAGATTGTCAAGTATTAATCGCTGTACTTTTAGCTGCATTTATTTAAATTCTTTTAATTTTATTGAATTTAATAGTTGATGGGAAATGAAAACAGATTGTTGCTTTTTTTTTTTGTTGTGTTTTGCTGCAAAACAATGACGCAAAAGCAAAAGAAAAATGCGAAATGTTTTTAGGTGAAAAACAATGACAGAAAAAGCAAACAGGCAAAAAGCGAAAATGCAAAAAAGGAAGAGGAAACGAAAGAGCAGCATGCGTAAAAATAATTAATTTGCCATAAAGTTGTCCATGATCTAGCTGTACGTTGCTTGTTTTCGCTGTCTGTAAAATTATTTATGATTTTAGTGCATGTTTAGCAGTTGGTTTTTGTTAATTTTATATATATTTTTTTTTTTCGTTTATTAATTTAAATTTTTGGAATTTTGCTCGTCATGCATTTTTTAGCCGTACTCTTAAAAATTAGTTTTCGTTTTTTAACTTAATTTATATTTTTTACTTTTTATTTTACTTGTAAAGAGAAGATTTTGTTTTCTCTTTAAATATGAAAAGTAAAATGGAAATATTGTATTTATATTTTTTCTCTGTGTGTGTGTGTGTGTGCATTTAGTTAATATTTTAATTAATCGAATTGTTACTCTGATTGAATGTAGTAATTCGTTTTTTTTTTATTTTTTATTTTTAATTTGTTGTTTTGGGGTAAATTAATTAATTGTTAATTGCTGATTTCTGTTTCCGTTGCAGTTTTAAGTTACCTGTAGTGTGCAATCAAATCAGTTTTTATCACAATTTCTATATCAGAAACAAAACAAAAACACAACACACAAACATTGCGTGGACAATTCGGTGAGTTATTTTACTTTTTTTTTTTAGGTTTTTGTAAAGTTGCTTTGCATTTTTTAAATCGTTTTTTTTTTTTAATTTGAAATTGATAAATAAATGGAAAGTGTGTAAACTGTTTGTTGCAGAGTCGTCGCATTTAGTTGTTGGTTACCAATTTGCCCAAACGTAAAAACTGCGGGTGGACTTTTAAAGGGATTTTCCGGACACCGAAGAGGAACAATAAATTTAAATGAAAATTAATAACGAAGGTAAACTTTTTATGACTTTTCTTTTTGTTTGTTTTGTTTTGTTTATTTTTTTGTAATATTCTTTTGATTGTTTTTTCATATTTATATCTTTATAATGTTTATATACTATACTATAATAATGCGAGAGCCTCTCTGTAAATAGTTTTGTATAATTTATAATTCGTGTTCCTTCCTGTACTAGTTTTCTCGTGTCGTTTCTAGAGGCATCCAATTGCTGTATGCGCGTATTTCACTTCTTACAGGGTAAAACACATCATTGTCATAATTATTTATAACAATACTTACTGATATTATTGTATACATTAACATAATATACGTATAAATATAACTAGTACTCGGAGTAATTAATAAAGAAACTTTCAGTTAACTATTTTCAATTCAATTAAACACTTTAAACCCCCTTTGGGGAGTTTAATTTTAGTTTTAAATGTTAATGCGAAGTTTTTGAGTTGATATAATTGGTTTTCCTCAATTTGAAATACTGTTTAATTGATATTGTGTAATAAATTAATTAAAAGCATTGCTTTTAACTGTATAAAACTTAAATTAAACTAAATTGTAATTAAATTATTTGAAAAAAATTACAGCCATCTGCAATATTGCAGATAGCTGTAATTTACCCAACTACATTTTGAATTTTTCTAACCTTAAAAGTTTATAATAATTCGTTAGCTCGCCAAGTAAACATTTGAAAAGAATTATTAGAATCAATAGAAAAACGTTGAAATTAAAACCGAAAACAAAATGCAGAACGACAAAGAACCAGAAGCTGGCGTTAGTAAGACAATAAGCACTGGATTAAATTACTTGGAGCAGTGGCATCCTCTAATAAAAGAAGTGGCTGTAGAAAGAGCAAAGCAAATGAAATTGTTACAAGATCAATCAGTTTGTGCAGTAAGAATTCTGTACGTTTCCAACTTTTCTATTCTATTAATCGTTCGTTTAATTCTCAGGTGGATGGTGAATGTGATGAAGAAACCCTTCGAGATTATGCCACTGAAGACAAGGAATGGGAAGAGCTTCTGGAGAAAACGCAAAATCTCCCTCCAATTAATATAGCTCCGATGAATGTGGAGAAAATTAAACAGTTTATTTTGCGCAATGAAAAACATGGCGCTAAGCATGTATTTAATAAGGACGTAAGTGAACTTTGTAATTAAATGCATGTGAATTTGTTGTAACCATTTAATATGTGTTTTATTAGAATTCCCAATTTTGGAAATTGTAAAATCCATCAATGAAAACGTCCTGAATAAAATCTGAAATTGTTTAAAGTCAAAATTTGTTCAAGCAAAGTAATTTATCGATTGCAAATTATTAATTTCAAAAATTGGATAATTAATTAATCTATAATGCTGTGCTTATAAGGAATTTTGCTAGCAATTAATAAAATAATTTCAGTCATAAGTTTAGTTGTTTTTAATTTGAAATCAATTTATTTTAATTAAATATTGATTGCGCAGTATTATTCGGTATAATTTTAATGTTTCTTGAGTTATTCTGTCCCCGTTTGGTGTCGGGGCTTGTGCCATCAGTTGGGGATGGCACGAGACTAAAAGAATAGCACCAAAGTATTCCCTGCTTGTCGTAAAAGGCGACTAAAAGGGTCAATCATTTTTAGTAAGTTTTTTTTTACTTTCTACTTTTCC
>JASKGO010002020.1:0-51137 GCA_030556065.1 Holobus sp. GC000080
TAATAGTTTACATTATTTATAAGACGTAAAAAAAGCTCTAAACAAATCCTGTAATCCTATTAAAACTTATTATTATTATTTATAAATAAAATAATAAATAAAAAGAAAAAAAAAAAAGAAAATAAAAACTAAAATTTTCTATTTATAGTTTTTCAATGTTTTAACGATTTTCTAATTTGATTTATTGCATTTGCAAATTGAACTTTCTGTTCTTCTATTCTAAAAGAAACAATACTGACAGAGTAGATTAACTAATTGGACATTAAAAGTCTTAATAAGTTGAAAAACTTGAAAAGTAATAAAAAAAAAACGCAAATACTCAAGTAATGAAATAATAGATTGCTTTTCATAAAATAAGTTTTAAGATGTAAACAGTTTTTACAACTTCCCGCGTAGTTTTTAAAGTTTTTATTTAAGTTTGAATAATTAACAGTTTCATTTTTCTACAGGTTTATTACTTTTATAACTTTTCAACACCCGTTTTTAGATAATTACGACAAAATAATTACATTACTTTGAAAAGCTAAATGCAAAAGCTCTATTTGACAAATAAAATGAAATAAGATATAAATTGAACTAAATAATTAATTGACTTTATTACACAAGTTTTTTTTTAATTGTTCATAAAATAAAAAATAGTCTAAAAAAGAAAAAAAAAATTAATAAGAAGAACTAATTATAACTAATTAATATAATAAGTAAATGAAATCAAATGAATAACGAGTCACCCTGTAGTTGGAACTTTATAGCAGCAAAACAAGTAATTAATTACCTTAATCTCTGCTTCTTCATGCACACGTGCTCAGTTAATGAGCTACCGAAAACAAATATCACTTCTTCATTAACAACAATTCCAAACTTGCGCGGCGTAATTTCGGGCAGCAAGTGCGCCTTTTACTAGCGCGAGCTTAAACTATAAAACTTCTCGCCAATGCCGTTTCGCCAGTTATATGCAAATCACTAACATAGTTTATCCGAACTGCACACGGCACATTCGGCCATTCTACCGCCCCCCGAAATATACTATACAGAGCCCCATGAACTCTGTCTAACGTTCGAAAATCCGGCAGCAAGCTCAGAACGACATCATTAGTGAGCTTAATCATATAGCACCTGGCCAGCGAGCGAGCAAGAGCAAGAGCAAAAGCAAGAAGCCGTATCCGAGCAACACGCTGTGCGAAAAGTCACCCCATTGTTGTTTTACGACGCTTTCGGCGCCGCCCCCGCGCCCGGTTTCTTAAACGTGTCGGTAATTGCGCGCAATTTGCATAGCCTTAATATACGCAAACATCTACTTTAGACTGACTATATAACGTGCACATCGAGGAAATAATTAAGCGAGAGCAATTGATACGACCCGAGGGCGTTATTAATGGCTCGAACAAACTCAAACAAAACGCACTGAAAACACGCATAACTACACCGAAGCGGCCTTACTTAACGATATTAATGCGAGATATTATTGTAATCTAATTAAATTAGTGGCTCATTAAGCGGTCTCGTGATGACGCGATCGACTTGTGTGGCATTTAATGATAGGCATCTTAGCGGTAGCAGTTGCTGCGGCGATAATAACTCAGTCATCTAGTTGCGGCGCTAATTGTTTGCGTACATACGGAATATTATTATTTCGCAGCACGCTCTTTATGCGCGCGGCGCGAAAAGTTCGCTCAAATCGGCGTAATTATAATGATGCGGCGTGAAGAGGATCGATAGGCTTGATCGATGGCTCGTAAACTATCCATTCATTCCTCACCGCAAGCAAGTATAGTATAATATACGGGACGACGGCCGTCCATCGCATTCGTTCTTCGCGTGATGCATAACTCGCAAGAGAGCCAAGAGATTTGCTGTGGTGCGCGCTATAAAACTCTTCTCAAGGTTTTCGCTCTTTTGCGCCGCTCTCGCACAGATTGCTTTTATGTAAAAATCCAACGTTACTTATTGCCTCTCTATCAAACGCATTTTCGCATAATAATTTTATGCGTCTACCTCCACTATCTGTCTGTCTGTCTGTCCGCGGAGGAAACTTAAGTATTTAAACATCTTTTACTAGCAGTACAAGTTTGCGTGAACTAACAACCGAAGGAAAAATAAAAATGCTGGAGGTTTTTCTTAAAGAAGGTATTCCGGCGATTAAAATGTAGTAAATTAGCCGTAAAGTAAGCACACTTTGAGCTTTAAACACATACTTTGCTTTGTTGAGAAGAAAATGCGCAATTTTAGTCTCATCTCCTTGAATTACTATTTTATGCAGTTCTTTTAAAATCCTTTCGCTCGAGGAAATTATTTTCTTCAAAATAAGTTTCCCATTTTTTCAAACAAACAGTTAAAAAGAAATTTTATATGAAATTTCTATATATAAAAAAAAATAATAAAAAAATAAAATAAAAAGAATGAAAAGCAAACAGCATTAAATCATTAAATGTAAAACGGAAGTAATTACTCTAATTCTTGGAAATCTTATCTAATATTATAATTATTATACACTTTTATAGTCAGATAAACGAGCCTTTTGATGTTCATCAAACAATGTGCAAACACACAATAACTGTTGAAATTTTTTACATTTTAATTGCAATAAAAAATATATTTTAACTTTAAAATAATTTAACAATTTTTTTTTCAAATTTATAGTAAAAGTAAAATAAGTATAAAACAAAAAAGCAAACGGAAAAACAAGCAAAAGAAAGAAAATTTAATGTTGGAATTAAAATTTCACCAAAAGAACATAAATAAGCATTAGGTGGGACCTACAAGAAAAACGAACCGACGACTTTCCACCGAGCACCTTCAACATATTCATTATCAACGAAAGAAGAAACACCGCCAGATAAATCTGTCGAATTCCGTGTTATATGATTATACAACCGGCAAACAAGCAGAAGAGACGAAGAGGCAACAACAGCAGGGACCATATAAGATTATTATGAGAAGACGACGACGGACTATATGTATATACGACGAGAAATAATGTTGTTGTAGTTGTTGCCAGCAAGAACATTTACTCGCTGTTCACTCCTGGAAATGATTTCTTCATTGCATCCTCCATCCCATCGCCCATGCTGAAAGCAATACAACACAACATCGAACACGCGCTTATCATATACCTTCAATTTCTTTCGCATTTCTCTCTTCGTATCCAGCAAGCAACGCTATATTACATAAACGAAAATAATGCAGTGTAATAATAAAATAATATTCGCAAATAAATTCTTTTGTCGATCGCGTAGATGTAAGAAAGGAGCGCTGGAAAAGGTGGTATTATAGTGCGCGCGAAATGAATATTTTGTGCCTCTCTTCCACTATGACTATACTATACTTATTATACACTACCTCATATCGACGTGATTTCAATACCAATCGCAGCGATCGCATAAAAACGCCATTGAATGTAAATTTATTATTACCGCAGATCCATTAGCCATGGAATATTATTATTAATTCCACTTTTTGCTTAATGTTAATTAATCAATCCGAATGCGAATTGCATAACAATTAGACAAGCGCATTACGTTACGTGCAAAGCAATGTATAAAGCCAGTGGGTGGTTTGTCGGTTGTTAAACTAGATGCGTAACAGCTTGTACAGCTTTTTATTTCTTGCAACAACTTCAAAAAAACAATGCAGCACTTTGAAACTAATTTTACACTTTGCAATTTTAAAAATCATAAAATTATAGTAATGAAAATATTAAATTATGAAAAAAGCATCTATAGTAAAAGAAAAATCACAAGAAACTAAAGCAAAGACAATCAGATTGTTAAATAAAAGCGACAATTACCCGAAAATAATTCATAATAAATGGCAGCAGCAGCAGCAGCAGTCAATGGCACCTCGAAGGTTGCCTCTTTTTCGAGCAATGCCTCACTTAATTCGTCACTTTCAAAGTCTCAAACTTAAAACTCGCATAACCACTTTGTGTGTAAACTCTTCCAATAATAAAAAACAACGTTATTATTTAACCATAAGGTCAACGTTTCCGTATAGAAGTTACTTAATGTTTCTTATTTTGTTGTCGGGCTTATCTTTCACCTTTTATAATGTTTCATTTCGCTAAAATGCTAAATTTCAGATTATTAAACTCGTACTGAAAAGATTTCAAACAACAAAGCAAGTCATTATTTATTTCATAAATTTCATTAAACGAAAAAATAAATTATAATATTTAAAATTATTCAAATGAAAAACTGCAGCACAAATTTTTATTTTATTTAAAATGTTTAAATATAAAAACAAATCTGAATAATAAATTATCTCTTTATTATTCAAATTATTCCCAATTTAGTCAATCACATAATTAAATCGAAAAACTTGTCTAATAAATATTAATTATAATTTCTAAGACAAAACAAAAGTTATTTTAGGAGCGAGCTTTCTACAACAGACAAAACAATTATTTCCTGCTTTGCTAAAATTAGTTTTAACTTTTCATTTTTATTTTTTGAATAAAACTCAGTTTACTAATTACACAAAAATATTTTTTTCGATAAAAAATAAACAAAATACAAAGAAAAGACTAAACAAAATTATAACAATTTTCAAAAAAAAAAAAAAAAAGAAACCGAATAGAAATGTCTTTATACATTAAAACGATGGAAAAGTTCGTTAAGTGCGTAATTTAAAAGGGAGCTTTTGCAGAAACAAACGAACAACTAATTTATAGGTGGCAATCAACGAAGAAGCTGGCATTAATGAAGCATAAAAGTAATATATATACACGAATGTTTGCTTATAAATTTTATTATGTCGCCCGTATCGCGATTAGCGTACAGCAGTTTACTGCGGACGACAGTTAAAGTCCCACACACTCGCGTACAAACCATCAGCAGTACGCACGAACGACAAAACAACCAACCAACCACCCACCCATTTATTCCATCCACTTCACGCCCCACACTCACTTATCAATTAAGCGCACGATTTTAATTGACGAAAATTCGAAATGTGCGTCGTTTATTTATTATTCTATTGTTTTCTTTCTTTCTCCATTTTCAAGCACAAGTTTACGCGTAATAAAACCTTTATAAGAATTTATATTTCCGATAAATGATGATCATTTCAGGTGTACTGAGTATGTACTTCCATTACTGAAGAAAATCACTATAATGCGCTGCGCGTGTACTTAAAGCTAGGTAAAGATCATAATTACTGCTCGGCGATTATATCCTGAAAACGTTGGTGCGAAATGATCGATCAAGCGATTTTAGATAATCGCGTTCTGACCGGCCGAGCTTACTTATTTACTTACTTACAGTACAAACTACAAAAGACCATTATTACTGTAATTGTGACAGAAAACTCGTGTCCTTACATTGAAACATTAATAACTAGTCAATTATTAATCGGTGTTGTCATATTGATTGACTGCATTACCACAATTATTTGAACAATAAGTCGATACTGCCATTAAGCTACAACAATTCAATTTCACCGATAATTTTGACGCTTACATTTGTCTCAAATAAAAAAAAATCACTTCGAAAAGTTTTTATGTTTAACGTTAAGCAACAAAAAATTAAAGAAAAAAAAAAACTATTAAAGGAAAACGAAAGAAAAGAAAACTATAAATTGGTAACTAAATACTTTTGGGCTCCATAACTAACAATTCTTTTTTCTAAATCTGTCAGATAGTTTTTCCCAGTTTTAATTTACTGGTTTACTGGCGCATGATTATATTTGTTTACCACTCATTAGAGCTGAGACAAAAGGAAAAAAAAAGTACACGGTACTAAACACCCAACAAGTGGCTCGTTTTCTCACACGTTTACCCTTTTTGTTCATCTTTCTAATTTTTTCCCCGCTGTAACATGCAGCATCCACAGAGCAAACATTAGCATCTTGTTAATAACTAAACCAAAGTTATTAACACCCACACACATGCCTCATTCAAATTGTAACATTTTTACCATTTCAATACAAAACTACAACTATACAAAAGTAAAATAATAATAAAAAATAAAGTCAGAAAAAAAAATAACACAACCCCATTCCGAGTAATTTCACGAGAAATTTAAAGGGACAGGTGTTGCGACTAATACCGAAAAAAAAAAACCACAGATGTCAAAATAAATTTTGACGTAGGTTAGTGTTTCGGGTGAGCCTCCTGGTTACATATTACATACACGAGCGCTTCTTCGCCCTTTGTTTTACATCCTTCTTCTGCGTTTATCATTATTATTATTATTATTATTACGGTTGCCTTTTTTTCATTGTAAATAAATTCGAAGGGCTTTTTTATCGGGCGCATCTTGAAACTTGGAAAAAAACAGCTGCTTAAGTTTCCGCTCACACACACACAGACCCATTTTTCGGTACTAATCACGTTCGTTTCCCGAACAATGCGCAAACTATGATTCTCTTCCGTTGGAGCTTTTTGGCTCGCGTGGAAAATGAGAATTACGCTGGATAAATGCATTTGTAGCATATTTTATGTCAAAATTAAAATATAAGTACTATTAAAAGAACTTCTTTCTTAGAAAAAAGCTTGAAAAAAGACCTAGATTTTGTATCGATTACAAAGATTAAGCTTTAAGCTGCGTTGAGCAGTTCAGTTGTAAGTTGCAGACTTCGCAGCATGTATATAGTCGGAGACACGCGAAACTGGTGCAAACTTAAGTACACTTTGCTTCTCCGGTTATAGGTGCAATTAAACGTCATAAACGGGTAAATACATGAAGTGCCACTTGCCGCAGTATTGTAAACCGACTCTCATTGCTGTAATTCACCTGCTATCTACATAAACACATTTGTTTTGATTTATTTAGAGCTTTCAGCTCTTTGTCCTTCTATAGATTGTATACAATTATTATCTTAGGACATAAGAATCATAAACTAAAAATGTTTAATTAATAAAAACGAAAAAAAAAAATATATGAAAGCAAACAAAAATAAACAAAAAACCAAACCTTAATTAGCTGATTCATTAAAACACTATTAAAATAAAGAGATAGCAAATGAACTACATATACTGCAGTATACGTGAAACGAAGAAAAGAGCCTAAAGGTCTAAACGAATTTCTTCCTTAACTCCACGGAATAATTACAATTAGAGGAGATTCGCGTTGTGCTGTTGAAAGTTCAGATGATAATGATGAACGAGCGTAACTAATACGAAAAACGCATGGCAAACGGCGACCGACAACCGACGAAAAATAAAAGCGCTGCAAAAGATGTTTTGCAATCAATGTGCCTCTCTGTATATGTGTTAATTTGTGTTTGCATTTATATATTTGCATGTGTACGTATGTGTTAGTGTTAGTGTGTTAGTGTGTGTGTGTGTGTGTGTGTGTTTCGAACACGTCCATCGTTCATGGGTTGGCTTCGACACAAGAAATCGTGCCTTATTTAAATAATAGTCTCGCGTCTTGTGTGTGTGTGCTGTGCGCGCACAGAAAGTAAGCGAGCAAATTTCTAATTAGAAAGGAGTTTCTTTCTTTTGCCATTACACACTTTATTTATTCGCCGGTGTTTCTGTGTGTTTCGGTGTGAGTTGATATTTTATATGGCCGCATTCATTGCGCGCACAGGATAGGAATGAATATAGAGGAGGGCCGCGATAGATAGATTGGACCGACTTCTTCGCTTCTTTCGCAAATAAATTATGCGAAAGTTGTACGACGAGCTCGTCGAAATTAAAATCGTTTTATGGATTGGGTACGGCTGCTCTTATCTAACATCACTTCTTACTTCTTAACATCATCAGTTCGCGAAATGATCCTTTACGGTTTCCATTTGGATCAATCTACTGTTTTCAATCTGTTCTATAACTTAAATTAAATTTTCATAGGTTTTATTTCATTTTCATTGTTATTTTAATTATTCAACATTAAAAAAATAGAAAAAAATAATATCAATTTTACTTAAATATCTTAAAAGAATTAAAAATAAAATAAAAGAAATGAACGAATTGAAAATGAAATAAAGTGAAAAGTCCATAAAAGTCTTTTCGAACAGTTTACGGTGATAATAATTAAGCAATTAGTTAAAAAATGCGCCGCTTTTAAGATAATGACTCGAAACAACGCGTTTTCTACACGCGCCACGCCTTTTTCGACCCCTTTTCCACGCTGCACCTGGACCTAATTATACGGAAGAGACGTTAAATAAAAATAAAAAAGAAGAAAGGAGTAGTAAATCGAGAGCCCTTTTAGTGATCTGATTAGGCGTGTTTAATTGATTTGCCCTCGTTCTTTGTCTCGCTGACTGCGCTGCGGCCCGTGTAGCCTTTTAAATGCGACAGAATTGGTAGTAGGTATTACTATACGCGGCGCGAAAGAAAGAATATGAAGAGCCAGTGAGAAGTGCAGAGGTTCCGAAACAGGTCGCGTTGGCTTATTTATAACAAAGTGAAGTTCGTTGGACCCGAAAAATAATGCAAATGTTCCATTTGCCTTCGACCGGAACACTATTTAAGCGATTTAAATTCGCGCGACGCGTTTATTTATAAAGACGCCTCTTCGTGCCTACGAAATCGAGCTTGAAAAAATACAATAAAAAAGAAAATAATAATAATGACGAAATAAAGCAAAACGCGAAACTTCTGTGTTTTTTTTTCTCTCTCTTTTTGAATTTGCTTTGTTGCGCTTTAAAGTCTACTTACGCATTAGTATTATTGTTATTTTTATCGGCGGTAATTTACTACACAACTGACTGTTATAACAGTATTGTTTTTTTTTTTGCAGCAGCAGAGCAATTCCATCAAATGGCATTGCTTTTAGTTTTGAGAACCAGAACCGTTCAGTTTTCTCTGGCAAAACTTTAGCAGAAAGCTCTGCAAGGTACTAAATTATTTTATACTTTACTATGTAGAGGTTTTTTTTTAATTTATAGACAATTTATCAAACAAATATGCAATAAATTTGCTTTAATTGGATAATTTAAAGTTCAAACGGCTTGTAAAATATTATTTTTTAGAAAGACATTAGTGAAAGTTCCAATGAACAAAATAAACAAATACTTGTGTTGCATAAAAAGAAATATAAAAAAAATCAACAAAGAAACCGATTTCAATTGCTTAAAGTTTACAAAAACATATTAAAATTCCTATACAAGTAATATTTTTTTAATAGTGGTAATAAAATTATTACAAAAAATATTTAAAAAATCAAAACTGTTAAATCCTATTAAAATGAGCCAATAACTAATTTTCCAATTTGCACGTTGGGTACATAATATAATTAGCATGTGTTTTCCGAGCAAAAAGACTTGTTTTATGAGATTACATAATTGACGATCGCAGAAAAAACGACGAGAGAATGTAACAGTTGTGCGAAAAAGAGACACAAAAGCCGAGAAGAGTGCAAAAATACAGCGCAATTGCACACGCGAATGTACTATATAAACACATACCACACACACAAATACATAATATAAACCGAACATAAAAACACATACTTTCATCCACAAACAAAATACATAAAGAGCAAAAGGGAAAATATAAAAAAGAGGAGACAAAATGAGAAATAAGCTCGCAACGATTTTGGTTTATGCGAGTTGCGAGTTATTAGCAGTTAGAAAACGAGCTTTGCAGCAGCAGAAGCAGCAGAGCTTGAACCGCCGCCGCTGCCGCTGTTGCAACGTTTATTATTGACTTTAACGCATTAGCACATCAACAATAAAATACAGGATTAGTATAATTATTTAATGTCGACCAATTTTCCCGGAATGCTGTTACACTCTCTCTCTCATTGCTTCTCCTGTTCTCCGCATATAGCAACATACACATTTATGACTTTGAATGCGCACCCGAAACACATTTAACATGCCCGAGCTTCGAGTTAGCTGCTGGAAGCCAGAGGAAAGAGCTTTGTAAGCTGCTGCTGCTGCTGGTCTTTACTTTCCTCTATACTTATTAAATTTGCATTAAGTTAAATTGTTTTATTGCGGTTCGTCTCGAGTGAAATTCCGTGTTCTCAGTTTGCTAATTAATAAATTTCAAGCACATTAAAGCGGCGGTGCAATTTTTTAAGTTAATTCTTTTTATAGTAGTAACTCTAGGTGACTTTTTAAATCCTTTAAAATGAATTGAAAAATTTCACAAGGTTCGTTGTTATTTGAAAAAAAATAAATATTGCTTCATTGTATTGCATGATTTTAATCTTACTTTGACATAAAAGTTTTGCATAAATTATTCTATTATTTCATGGCTGAATTATGAAACTTATGAAACAAAATTTGTTTCACTTTTTACGATATAATTATAAAATTAAAGTTTGCTTTTGAGTTTTAATGAAAATTACAAAAGTTTTTAATTGTACAAAGTATATATTTTTAATAACTGTTACAATTATTTTTATCTAAATATTTAAATAGATTTTAAAGTTGTAAAACTTAAATTCGCAGCAATTTTTAAGGGATTTTAAATTTCAAACGTTCTTTTAAAAGTATAATTTTCAAAATATGTAAGTTAAATCATAAGCCCACTAGGAAAAATATAAATTTTATTTTAAAATAAAATTATTATTTTAGAAACAAAAAACTTTATATTACATAAAAAAATAACTGTAGAAAACTTTTAAAGAAAATTAAAGCGACAAAAATACGCGAAAATTCCGTATATTGCGCACACGTACAGGCCATATAACCTATAGGAGGCACCGTAAATTTCGAAAAATGAAAACATCATCAGAGTATTGTATCATAAAGCTGGACGTGGAAACAAGAGCATTTACAGTTAGAGCATATCTCGAAATGTGTTTGCGAGCGTAATAAACATTTATTTTAGTAATAACTATATTACTTTCGGTCGCTTGCTAGACTTGCTACACATGTACATACAACACACTACATTACGGCGATCATATAATTTCACGTAGACACTTATTATTTCCTGATGTGTTTAGTAGGAGGCCTCCATTTCTTGCTCTCGCTCTTTGGCTCGGCAAAACGCGCAGCGCTCGGCTCAGTCGCGCTCCACATTACTCGCAGCCAGTTTTATAAATGATCGATCAGCGTGGGCGCGCTCCTCTATACCTTCTATTTATCAACACACACATACACGCACAAACACACAAAAAAACAAACTACAGAAATCGATCGCGATAATTGAATTCGTAAAGCGTGAAAAAGCAGCAGTGAACAGCAACAGCGAACAGCAAACAAAGCGGCAAACATCGTTCGCCGCCTCTCCGATTGCAACCAACTGCAACTGCAACTGCATTTAGCGCACCAACTTTTGGCGGCGCACAATTTGTATTATCGGTATTATAGTGCAGCGATTGTGTTGACGTTGCAGGCAGCGCATATAACAGCCGAAGAGAAAGAGCGCTTCTTGCGGAGCAAAAGTGGGACGCGCGGCGGATTATTAATGTTTGCGGCATTAAGTTGACGAACTTAACAACTTTCCTTCAGACACTCTTTAATGGTAAGCAATATCGCGAACAGGACGAACGAAGAAGTTAGTAGTAGTAGTAGTAGCAGTAGTGGCGGTGCCTACTAGCGGAATTTAAATGAGCAAATTTAACGAGAGGCGCGCGCGCTTCACAAACAATCGTAATTAATTCCGAGAGCACACACCTAAACATATCTTTTCCTTCCACACTTTTTCTTCTTCGCGGCACGGCCGGCCGCATACGCGCTTCTTATTTATTCCTCCGGTTACTTACAAATGCATATAACGAGTGTCTGCGGCAATGGAATGTGCTTCGTTTCTTCCTTCAAATTACCACTTAAAGAGTCCTCAACAGATACTTTTAACGCGCTCGCGCTGCCCGCGACAGTATTTAATCGCACTTGGGTTCGTCAAGACAAACAGTTAAAAATTTCATTAATTCATTGTTAATGAAAAAAAATAATTAGTATAATCTTCTAAATGGTCCTGATAAATAATAAAAAAATTTGGAGCAGTAAAAAAACTGTAAAAACAGATTTGCGAATTTCAGTTTTTAGCTATACGAACGAACGCATACATAGCGATGAAATCTCGGGGCGCAGTTTTATTTCGCAAATTGCAATAATCAACCCTTTGGAAGCAGAGTGTAGAGGCACTTAAAATGCGTGGGCGAAACAATAAAATTACGGTCCGTTTTAACGAGCGCGCCAGCGCTAGCGCACAATAACGAAACGCAATTTTTAATGCGCCCAGCGCGATGCCAACGGAAACCCGAGCAGGCAAATTGCACGTAATTGCATCTTTGTGCCCCCGCGCGCAAAAGTTCATAAACTGCGGATTTTAGCTAATCTCTATTATATCAACAACAAAACCAAACCGAAAACAATAAAACCCTTACTTAAGTAGCCCAATAAATAACACAATTACATTGAAAAATTGCAACGACAAAAAACTGCTATAAACATAAATTAGAATAGAAGCAAATGCAAACCGGTTAGCAATAAATACTGCAAATTATTTTAAGTAAGCACGCTTTTAATGAACGCAAGAAAGATAAAGGGCGTTCATTTAATAACATTAATAACTAAGCGCAAGTGTTTATTTTAAATAGCAAGCATCCGTTTTTTCCATTTCCTCCCGTTTATATTTATTTATATTTACGTATTAACGTGTGAGGAAGAGCACACAGCGGCAGCGGTCACCGATAATAATTAATTAATCAAGCCGCTGCTAGCATCGGCACGTAATATGTATTTCTAATAAACCGGCCGAGGCGGCCCACGGAAACTTCCTGTTGGTCGTCTCTCGTTGGGAGTCCGCCGCGCCAAGTGTGCCTGCGTTTAAATTATTTATCAATCAATTTTCAAGCCGGCACATAATTTTACCGCAGGCAATTTATATATGGCATCCAACGTATAGAAATTAAGCTCAAATAAGCAGCAAAAGGTAAAAGGTTAAGCTTATTTTAGATCAAATGTTCTTTGTGGAAAATCCTTTGCTTCGAATTAATCTAATATTTTAGTGAAGAATTAAATTAAAATAATTTTTAATAAAAGGAATTTTAAAAGTTTTCAGAAAATTAATTGCTCGAGAGAAAGATGAAAAACTGTTCTCCGTTTTAGTTTAGTACCTATAAGAGATAATTAAAAACAACTTATGCTGATAAATCTATTTAAAACTTTCTTTAAACTTCCTTTTAATACCTTAGTAAGCCATGAAAACTGATACTAATTGACGTCTTTAACAACTCTTCGAAAATCCACATAAAGCAGAATGAAAAAACTACGTTTACAAATATAAACATTATTTTTATATCTTTAACAATTAGGTTAATTAATTGAAAATTTCCTGGCGCTCAATATAATTTTTATTTTTATTTTTGCATTAAGCAAAGCAATGCAATAAAAAAAAAATCTGCAAACGAGCGCATCAAAAGCAAAGCAATGAAGAACTAAAGAGCCAAAGAAGCAAAGAGAAATGCTCTTATGGATGATATGTATATTATTACAATTACCGCGTTCGCTACCGCTAAGAGCCTTTAAGAAGAGGCGCGCACACGGTGAGATATTATTAGGGCCAATAATACCCATATCTTGCCAGTACAAGGCAATTAAATTTAATTACAAGATAACCGGCCTGAACGAAATCAATTACATATACTGACTCATTAAATACTCACTCATTTAACAACTGACCACTGCTGCTCTATACACACAGACGCTTTTGCTGTATGCGTGCGAGACGGACGAAAAGAACCGGATAAAAAGATGCCACTTATCGCTTACCTGAAACAAAAAACGAGAAAAAATTATAACGCATAATACGCATTGGGAACAACGCGAAAAGAAATATTTCTATTGGTCATACTGTCAAAGAAGTAACTGGCAGTTAAGATTTTAAAAGTATTTTAAAAGTATTTTAAAACTTTTAAATTTTAATTTAAACGAAAACCATTCCATAATACATGTAAAAATACAAAAATATTACTTATAGACAAACTAAAACCTTGTAGGCGCCAAAACAAATGATTTTCTTGCATTTTGTTGCACGCAAATTTCAAAATTTTACAGCAGCAATTTTATTGGTTCAATTTATTTTCACTATGTAAAATAAAAACGGTTTATTATTCGCTGCAAAAATCTGTTCAATGGACTGTCGCACGTGCAAGATAAATAACCGCAGGCGAATCGTCTTCGAACAATTAAAAGGTCAATCCCATTTCTGATTGGCTTTTAGTTTTTACCTACGTCCAAGTGGGGCACAGAATTTTCTTAAATAGTGTCGCGCGCAAATAACATGTTTTTATACCTGCGATCTTATTGGGACGACTTCTATGCAAAATAAAAAGGATTATTATTCGCTACAAATCTATTGTAAAATGGAGCTGCACGTGCGAGATAAACAATCAAAGACGAATCCTAGGCTCGCAATTAATACATATGTCCCCAAACAGATTGCGGTTTATTGGACAATTTAATACATAGTTTCAAGTGGGGCACATTTTCTCAACGAATAAAAGGAATTTATTAATTTTATTGCGCACAAGGAGCGACTTTATTGGTCCCCTTATTTATTCCTATTGTATAGTGTTTCGATACTTAAAACCTATTAAAATTTACCGATTTTCATGTAGAAAAAGATTACACAGGATGGAATTTTACAAATTCTTCAGGTTTTACCATTATAATTTACAAATTTATTATTTAAAATTTTATTATATATTCTTTTTTTTGAAATTAATTAATTTGAAATTTGTTTAGTTGCAAGCATGAAAAACTTTAAAGTACCACTAAGAGGCAAAACGAAATGAGCGATAATAATGCCAAAGCGCATTGTGCGTGCGTTTAATAAAACAATTACCGAAAATGCAATTTTCGGAGACTCTCGATGCGCTTTTGCTTTTGCTTTGGCTTTTGCGTGCGACGAGCAAATAAAGCGGTCGCGTTTATATTCGACCGAAGGCTTATAATGTATGTTGATGAACGGGCAAGCTTTAAAAGACCGAATGCCATACTAAATTGCTTCGTATCTCTTCTCCTCTCTTTGCCGCATTATTCGTCCCGGCAACGGATATATTTATGCGGCTCTGTGTGAGTCTCACTATGCGATATGTGGAAAAAAGTACGCAATGAAAAAATGTGCAGGGCCTAATTAAAGCATAGGGGATTTATTAAAACCCATCCCGGCGCATATAAAGCAACCCTCATGTTGTTACTTTCATACACTATACTAATATAAGTACTTTATTATTCGATGCAATGCCTTTTAATGAAGTAAATGGATTGTGCTCGAGAATGTTCGAGCGGATAAATAAGTTATGTGTTTAATGCATACAATCATTGGGAATTAACTGAATGCACATAAGGGAATTGTTTGATGTATTATTTACGTCGGCTTTTTTTTTCTTCCTTGTTTTTTGCATTATTAAAAACATTATTAAATTAATTATTAAAGTAAAAAAAATCATAAAGAATTTAAAACGAATAACAATCCTATATAGCGGAAACCTGCATTAATAGATACAATAAAAACAAAAGCATTTAACACGAGCAATAAACCGCAAATCGGGTTAAATAAATGGCGAATTTAGTAAACCAATTAAATAACATCCAGCATCCCCGATTACGACCGATTTATATATACTACTAACTGAACGCATCAGTAATATTACCAAAAGATAAATTGACGCTGTTGCTGCTGCTGCTGCTGCAGAGAGAAACTAAAAGCAAAAGCCTAACAATGGCAAGTGCAAACAAACAAATATTATTATAACCGTTAAATAAACAAATAAGCAAACACGGCGAAACAATAATATTGGCTGCATCATTCAGCGATTATTATACTATATACGTATAGTGCATACAATATACGCGATAAATATTAATGAACTTTAAAAGTATTGAAGTAACCTGTTGGATTTCATTTTAATCGCTTACCACCAACACCATCACCGTCCACAATCTACATCATCTGCATCGATTTCCCCCTAGAATAACTTACTATACATATATCTTCTAAAACGATAAAGAAATTGCGCAAAGAGAGTGTAAAACACAATGAATTTTCTCCTACCTATGAGGATTCCATGCAGAGGCAGAAATACAATTTGTAAGTCATGTGATTGCATGTTAGTCCGTCGTAAAGTTCGCAAAACATACATGCGAATTACAAGAACAAGCAATCGGAGAGCAGCAGCACAAGAGAAGAACCGAATTGATGTCTGTCTATGTTTTTGTTTGTGTGTGTGTTTGTACAAATGTGTGTTTTGTGTGTGCGTGCGTGTGTGTGTGTGTGTGTGTGTGTGTGTTTGAACATACACGCTTATATTGGTTGTTTAATTGATTAGGTTCGCGCTATCTGCCGTATTTTTATTTGTTCACTGCGCGCGCCTCTTAACCACTTTACAAACATGTAATTTAACACTCAATTAAAAATGTTTTTAAATGGATGCAACCGATAATTTTCCACGGGTTAATAGTAAACCATATTTTTTTGTTCAGCGGAAAAACTAAAGTTTTACTTAAGCTGAGTACTTTTTAGAAAAACATAAATTTTCATATACAATATATAAAACAACCATTTGCTTAATTAAAAGAAAAAACAAAACAAACAAAAAAATTAGAAAAAAAAAAAATTGAATAAAATGATAAAAAATTCAATAAAATTAAAAAAAAAAAAGAATAATTTCAATGGAAAAAGTATATATGAAACAAAATAACAATAAAAGCACTTTGTAGATACTTTGCAAATATACAGTAAGCGAATGGTAATGGTATTAGGGTCCATAAAAGCGAAACATCAAGAGCAATAAACAGATTTCGCACCACTACATCCACACACACACAAATTCACATATGTTATCTGGTGTAATAATGACGATGACGATAATAATAATAATAGTACTGACGATACTATTGGCAGTGCATTCGACGTGCAAGTGAGCTATTCAACTATATTATAGCAAGAGAAAACTTAATAAAACATCAGTTATGCATTGTAATTATGCAAAGTTTCCAGGACTTGGTGCATTTAAGTGGAGGGAATATTATTCATGAAGATATACGTGCCAGAAGTGGCGCACAGGTCCGTTTCTCTTCTCTTTCTACCACTAGTTAGTCTCTGCAGTCGCTACTCACTGGTGTGGTAGAGGTACACACCATCATAATAATAAACACCGTAAACTATTAATGGCAAACTGAAACTATCTGCGCCGCGCTTCTCCGGCTCTCTGCCACCGGTAGCCCCAGACTCGATTAATTAATAAACGTCTATCTCAGATGTTAATTTGCGATACTCTTGCTAGATCGATATTGGTTACAAATATCGCTTATTTATCACACTTCTGCAGAGTCTACCGAGTTATCATATACTCGTAGCCAGTCTCCAGAGAGAGCTTTTATTAATGTCTTTTGTGTCGTCTTTCCCGTATTTCTTTTTTTTTTTGAATTTCTAGAACTACTCTTCGTTTCAAATGACTGGCTGATTAATTATTGGTTTGGAATTTATTATTTAAATTGATTATTGGTAATAAATTTGCAAACGATTATTTCTTACATTTTGAAGAAGGAGCCATAAATCGAATTAGAAGAAAGTTCAGAAGATTAAATGAAATGCTTGCGCAATAAAAGTAATAAAACAATAACACTTTAATGCAATTGTGCAAATCAAAGACTATTTATAACATTCAATAATATTAATTAAAGATTAATTATTACGTGCAACAGCTGAGCAAAGCAATTAAACAAGTTAATACTAAATTATTAACAGTTATTCATTATTATTACATTAAGTTGGGAGTAATTAGCAATTACAGAGGATAAATATTAAAGTATCAAAAAACAAATTTATTTAAATTTGTAATTTTAGCAACTCAATTTTTTTATTGGCTTGTTTTTAAATAATATAAAAAAAAACTATAATATTTTTATGAAAATAAAATATAAAGCAGTGTTTTAGAGACTAAAATCCACAGCTCAATCTTAAAACAAAAAAGTGTAAAATTCACTTGAAAATTGACGATGGCACATTTCTTTTCTCCACATGGGAAAACTTAACTTTACAACTTATCAGCTTTGCCAAGTCCTTGTGCACGTAACTTGCGACACTACAGCAATATTCGACAGATCCTTAACTAAAAAGTAATTTCCTAAAGTTATGTAATAACTAATAATACTCGTATTCCCCTTGAATTTTCCGTCATTGATTAAAAGCCACAAATGCGAAAAACAAAACGCGACACACGAAAAAAATTAACGTAGACACGAGATAAAAAAAAGAAGAAGTTGTATATTAAGTGCATCTAAAATTAGACAGCAATAATGACCGTTTTCGGAGGGACATTTTCCTCTCTCTTTCGCTTTCAGTGTTATTTTCAGCCCATCGATATATTTAACCCCCTTATGTCTTCTGCTCGCTGCTTGGTGTGCTCGGTGCTGGCACGTGAGACACGTGTGAGTTGCCATAGCGCGACAACCCCAAACACCAGTAATTAATTTCACCGAAAGAGGCCCCGCGAGTAATTTACACAAATTGCGCCTCAACATTTGACGCCGCACGTATATCACAAGAAGAAGAAGAAGAAGAATAAGGGCAGCTGAGAAGGATAATAGAAAAAGAAAGGCGCAGCAAAATAAAAGTTAAAATGACGTTAAAATAAGTTGATGCTCGGTGGTAGGTATTAAAATTTGAAATGACCGACCGGATGTCGAATGGGAATTACGACAATCTTAGAGACCTCCAAGCATTTCAAGCATTTAGTACATTCTAATTATACCACCTGTACACTAGTTTTATTTTGGCAAACAATATTTCAAATTTTTGACAATCTCCATTTGTATTCAGCAAAATCGAAATCGGATACATTGGATTTCTAATCGCAGATTAATTTCATATTCTATTCATATAGAGTATCAGTTGCCGCAGTACGCGAAGAACGTAGAATCTAAAAGCCGAGAGCAACAGAAATAATTAATTAAGCCTATTTGATATTTAACGTTTGCACACCAGTACAAATAAGCATATGAAATATGATGTTGCTTATAAGGAGGTCGAGTTGAACCGGAATCCAGAAGCGATAGGCTATAGTCAGTTTATTGTAGAAGTACTACTACTACACTACAACTATACCTGTATGGAGAGTATAGTCCGCAGCTCCGCAGCAAGCAAGTAAAAGAGAGGTAAGAATAAAAAAACAGCAGCTACAACTAAGCGACCACTGGTAGGAAAGGAAGACGAAGAAGAAGAACAAGGATCGATGCGAACGGGCGCAACCAAAGAGAGAGATCTCTTTGTGCGAGCCTTTTAAATATGTCTTTTTCTCTGAGCCTGTGCTATGTGTTTGTGTGTGTGTGGTGCACCTTGGAAATTGAGTGTTATGTTTACTGTATTAAATTATAAGCGCGCAACTTAATGTGGTCATAATAGTGCGGCTAATAACCCAAGTCGTAATTAACATCAAGTGGAAGTAATGTGATTACAAAACGTTTTCATTCGCTCGGCCACGTCATGTCACGTAGTGCACACCACCAGCACGCTCTTTTGCCAAGCAACCTCTATAGTATTACCTGTTTGAGCTTTACAAAGCATGAGAAATAATCTAATTAATAAAAAAAATACAAAAAAAAAACGGTTCAATATATTTAAAGAAAAAAAAAAGCGACAAAAATTAAAATTTTCGACTTTAAAAACCGTTGAAAATAGCATTAAAATCTAAAAAAAAATGGAATGTACTTAAAGTAACTTCACGTATGACCCCTGAGAGAACTCGCACTACCATTTGTAAGTACGCGTATAATAATGATAGCCATTGTATGTATGAGTCGCCCCGTTATGCCAACGATGATGATAATAACAATTATTAAGAGCGCGGCAATAGAGACAGAGACGCTGATGATGATGATGACGACTGAGTGGGAGCGGCAGAGCAAGCGAAATTTACACAATACATGTGTGTAATGTATGTAAATATGCGATTGCGACCTTTTGGATTTTTTTATCTGCGCGACGGGGACCTTGACAGTAAACGCATAATTATAACTTCAGAGAGCGTCGACGACGACGACGACTACGACGATACGGCTTGCTTTTTATTTATTGCGATCGCGACTCGATTTCTGGGTTCCGGTACTCAACGCAGCACCGATTCCAAAGGTCGTCTAGGTCTCTTCTCAGTGAATGGCTTTCAGTCAGACAGTCAGTCAGTCTTTCACCATTGCGATCGACTTAATTTTTTATTGTCTTCGTCTTTAAAATAATAACAAATAAATTCCGTCAAAATTCAGAATTTATTTTATCCAATCAAAGAAAACTGATTATTTTTGCAAAATTAAATTACAATTCCATCTTTGGTAATCCTTATAAAAATAAATCAAAATCAAGAAGAGAACGGAAAGCGTAATACGTTTTCCTAACAAAAAAAAGAGGCGAAAATCCGAAAAAAGAATAGCTTCTTCCAAGTTTTCCAAGGTGTTAGAAACGTATAAATTGTAGAACCTATTTCCTGGGACAGAAAGAGATTATCAGCGGCAAGCGTGTGGATGTATAACCCACTCATTTACATTTTCTTCGGTATTATTAACCGCAAGCAAGGAAATAACTTCTTTATCGGACCCTCCGCAAACAATAACGTCTTTGTCATTGGAACGAGTCCAGCTAATATAGCGCAACGACGTCCGACCGCGGAAGAGGCGACTCGAAAAGTGTATAGAGAAAAAAGAAACAAAACCCAAAAAAAAAGGAAAAAAAATTATTGCTCCTCTCTGCACGTTTTTATACTCTTTCGTATCTGCCGTAGCGGCGGACCATCATTAAAAATTTTACGACTGAATATTATGTAACATCTGCCATTAATAAGAAGTCGGCCGTAACCACACACATTAGCTACTTTTACATATAGGAAAATATAAATTCATTCTTTTATGTTTGCTAAAATACCATCCGTACCTATTTTACTACAATACCTATATGGAGAAAAAATTGCAAAATTACATTTTATATGCTTTTAATAAATCAAATTATGCGCAGCCTATAAAATTCTACTGCACAGGTTCTATATTTTATAATATCTATGCGTTTAGCTTTTTTTTTTAATTATTAAATATGTTATTACTAAATTAAAAAAATATAATATAAAAAAGACATATTTTTCTTTAATAAAAGAAATTATTTTTTGTTATTAAAATCAACTACAATATTCACCGAATAAAAACGTTACAACAAATTAAAACTCTATTACCGGCAAAACACTATAAAGAGCATACAGAGCACTGTATAAATGAAAAATAAAAAAAAGTTTATACGCAGAAAAGAAGCAACTTTTTTTCTCTTTCTTATAAAAATAACAACCGACTGACTTTACGTAGAAAGAAGATTATAAAGGCACGTCCGCGGAGACCGATCTCTTGACTTTATTACGCTAATTACGCCTTATTTATTTATCCTTCAAGCTGCTGCTGTAAACCACTACTGTACTAAATAGGTAGGCAGTTGGAAACGTTGGACGCTACCGTGTGGCATGTAGCAACATAATTAGATACGTGGCATACAATAATTAATCATTCAATTTAGAGTTAAGTTAGCCTGCCTGGCTGGTGGCTTCAAACGAACTGCGAAACTGCGACCGCTTAATTCTTATACTCTCGCATTTGATGCAAAAGCGCATCAAGTATAGAGGAGTTGCAGTAGTTTACATTTCAAAAGTCTTCTGTTGTGTAGATCTCGATAATCAGCAGTGTGCTAAGATGTTACGGGAATACGGAGAGTATTATAAGCAACGGCAGCAACAGAGTGTACTAAAGAGCAATTACTATTCCAGGGGTATTTAATGGGCAAACGACTTACAAGCAAAGTCAAAGTATTAACAACGCAACTAAAGCAAGACCGAGAAGGACAAACCGTACAAACCACTGTATATATATATATATATATATATATATATATATATATATAAATTTAAAAAAAGAAACAAACGAGCAGTAGTAGTAGTAGTACTACATGATGATGAAGAAGAAGAAGTAAAAGAAAAAAAAAACAAGGAACGGAAAGTAAATAATCGTTTCAGTGCGGATGTTACTTATCCGTAAGCGCACTAAACGCACATGCTTGTACGCGAATGGAGCGAGGAAAACCGCACTTTTGTTCCACAAAGCACGCTTCGTTGCGGCTATGAATAAATCATAGGGGAAGAAGAAAATTATTCTCCCACGAACGGAGAGAGACGCGACCTATCCGAAAGTCGACGCCGGCAGGCAGCAGGCAGTTCATATTTACTGATTTATTTTTCTAGCATTTTGTTTTTTCGATTTCTTTGCTTCTTAACTCGGATTAATCTATTTTAAACAATTGCTAATTCTTTTAAGATTAAAAGATTAATTTAAGTAATATTACTTTTTGATATTTTATTTAACTGTACATAAAAACCGAGCAATAATTTAAAAACAATTACTCTCAAAGCAAACAATCACATCAAACTAAAATAAAAATTAAAAAAAAAAGAGCCAATTAAAAACAAATCAAATCAAATAAACCGCTGCAAAGCTTTTTAATATAGTTTCAATTGCAGTATTTAAAGGTTTTTCATAAATGAAAACTAAAAAAAAAAAAAAAAAAAACTAAAAAAAAACTGTATAAAACAAAAATGGTATTGCAATTGGCCAAAGGAGACCAATTGGCAAAAGCTTCGACCGCTACCTTCGACATCGCTGCTGCTGCTGCTGCTGCAACTGGAACGAGCGCGTTGATTTATGCACACGTGTTATATAAAGAAGATCTACTAACTAGGCGTTGCATGCATACAAATGTACAAACACGGCAAATATAATTAAGCCGGTCGTGATGTAAGTTCAGAGCTGCCTGCCTATCGCATCGTACTCGTATATAGAAACGAGAAGCAATGGAAATGCATACCGTAGACTGGCAGTGCGAATGTTTCTGTGTGCCTGTGTGTGTCCATGTACGTGGATATGGACGAACGAAGGACCGAAAGGTAAGTCCTGCGCTGGTAGTGCGCTCCACTTGACTCTAAACGATTCCCGGAATGCACCGCACGGTATGAACAATATTATTCAATTAATCTTCAATGCGATAGCAGCACGTACTACCTACCTACCTACCACTGCTGAACGAAGCCAGCGCAGGCACCGAATGGGACACCAAGCAAAAGCAAAAGCAAGTCAACTAACCAACCACCCACTAATGCTCGCTGAACGCGCGAGTTTCCACCACCGATGCAGCAGCGGCAGGGCAGCAGCAAGGAAACTTACACACGTACTCAGAGAGTGAGAGAGCTTTGAGCTTTTACGATACGGCTGCAGCCTCTCTGCTGGCTGATTAATAACAATAATGGCCCGAGCGGCACTGCTTCCTATAATGATATTCCAGGGATTCCTCTAATTATTCATTACTTGCATTCAATTTACAACTGCTTTGTATTTTGTTCTCAGAATGTAAGGAAATTTTGATTTTTCTTTATCATTAATTTATTTTATGCTGTTATTTTTTTATTAATTAAAATAAATGATTTTTGTAATCACTGTTGTAGAGTTAAATAAATTACTGTCAATTAAACTGAATCAATTTTAATCGTTAAGCAAAATTTAAAATATATCACTTTTATATTGCTTAATTTTGGTGAAACCCATAAAATTTATTTGTACTTTTAATTGAAATTTAATTTTTCCCTTTTGAATTAAAAAAAAGTTAAGAAAATAATTAGCAACAATTAAGAAAAATAAATATTAATAAAAAAACATTTTAAAAGTTTAACAAGGCTTAAATATTTTAAAAATAAAACGTAAAAATGTCGGAAATAAAAATTTACAACAATTTAAAGCTCAGCAAATGATTTTAATAACAGTGTTAAATGAAAGTCGTAAAATAAAAAGTTTATCGCAACCGCAGAACAATTATTTATTCATAATTTTTGCAATTAAAAGCCTTTAATTATCACGCCGATATAATGCACATACTGAATCAACAAATTTGCTTAAACAATTACTACTAATTTTACTTTTATATACAGACATTTTCCTTTTTTATTATTATTTTTTTAAAGTTTTTGAATTATTTTGCATATCAAAACAAATCTAAAAAAAAAAACATCAAAATAAAACATTAACAACTATACCCATCGAAAAAACGATAATAATCATTTGATCAATTAATAAAGTAATAAAACATTTGAAACTCAATCAGCAATTAATTACTTTTCCAAGCAAGCATAGTTAACAGTAATACAAAATCAATTACCGGCACCGAGAATACCGAAGACGACTGCCCATTATTAATGAAATTAAACGATAAGAAACGATCATAAACGCTATACGCTTGCCAAGTGAATGTAGCAAGCTTAGAAGAAGAAGAAGACTATACGATGAGGAATACGAAGGAAAGAAGAAAAGGGAGAGTATATGCAATATGCACCTCGGAGCGAGAGCCGAATGCATTCGCATAGTATAAGAAGAAGAAGTACTTTAAAGTTATTCGCGAATCCGATGCCACTTTATCACTATCGACCTTGCCGACGAGTGCAAAAGACACCACCGACTTAGCTCCGGCAGCCGCACGAAGAAGTCGAAGAGAGAAGGAACGGAAAATGCAAGCAGTCTCATGGTTCGTACTTTGGAGATTATAAAACTGCGGTAATCTGTTTGATCGCGGAAACTTTTCAACGGAAAAGCGCTTTCGAGAATAAACATTAAATAAAATACAAACACACACACATACACGTATACAAAGAAAGATACGTAAAAGCTTAAGCAGCATCTTCCTCCAACGTTATGCCATAGTTCAGAGCTAGAGCTGGATGCAACGTTACCACCGTACAGCGAACCATCGGAGTATCACAGTACACAGCAGAGCCAAACGAAGAAGTTATAATAATAAGACCGAGTATTTATTACCATTATAGCGATGCAGCGGACTTCATTTTCCGCATTCGTCCGAACGAACGTCCGTACGTACCATTGAGGAGCGCAATTCAAAGAGCAAAGCCGAAACGAATATACGATTGGTGCTGCATTGTACGTTACGCAATTGATTAGTTAATGATGATATTTGAATTGGAAAAGCAGCAGCAATACTTTGATATTCAAAGATTACGTATTTATGACTTAGCTCTCTATCTCTATCTGTATCTGATGAGTGTTAGTGTGTATGTATACTACATGCGTGCACAGTGTATAATATAGCAGTGCAGTATAAATTAACAATATTCTCGGAGGCGACGTATAAATCACGGGGCATGGGTAAATAGAGTCGACGTGAAAACACTGTTGACCTATCATGTCACGTAATACATTAAAAATATATATCATTTATGTGTGTGTGAGAGTGTGTTGCTTGCTTGGTTGGATGCGGAGCGCGTTGTTCATGTACTAAATCGGTTCGTGTAACATTAATCTCGAAAGCGGAGACTGCCATTTAATAAAATCATATGATCGTTAGACAACTAGTGAAATCAATTTTGGTAATTCATATAGATTTATTGTACATTCACTTAGTGGACCAAAAACATTAAAAAAGTTTACTACGCTCGCTTTATAATAAAATAAAATAAACAAAATTACAAATGTAAGTAGCGCAATTGACTAGAAGCTTAAATAGCTTTGTGTGAGGGTGCTCTGTGCATCCAAGAGAGTAGAATGTGTGGGTCGTGCGCCCCCTTCTTTTGTCTGTTGATAGACAATCAACCCCTATTGTAAGCCTGTTACGGTGTATTGGCGAGGTGCGGGCACAATCCACATTTACTTCGTAATTTTGTCACTAATAACGCTAAAATTTTGTTCTTCATTTGTTACCCTTTAATATCATTACGTTTTTTAGTTATTTAGTTATGATTTCGTTTAATTCTTTCCTCGACAAATTAAAATTTAAAAAAATTCTATAAAACGTTGTTTTCTTTTGCCATTATTAAGTCTGAAAAGTATGAATGAAATCAGATGATTTTCAAATTTAAATACAGTTACTTAATTTTCGAAATTAAAAAAAAGTCTAAAAAAATTTCTTAAAGAGCATAAAATTCTTTACATATTATTTAAAAATATTTAATTAAAAGACGCTTACTTTAGAAGATACAGCGTGTTAAAGTGGAAAAAAATATTTAAGGGTTGAAAAATTTGACCAACTTTAGACCACTAAAACTACCCTTAAAAGTAACTTTTTAAAAATAATCTTTTTTTGTATTTTGAAAGTAACTATTCTCCTTTCTAAAAATATAAAATATTTTGAAATTATAACATTTTGCACACAAAAAAAAAATAAAAATCACTTTTTAAGAAACAAACACACCTTTCGTTTCTTTCAAGTTAGTTAATTTTAAACAGAACATTAAATAGACGGCTGAAAGACCATTGTGTCGATGGCCCTTCCAATGGTACCCAGTACTATTAGAAAGAATTTTCAATTCAAAGTATGCAGAAATTTTTTTTTTGTTTCCCCTATCGGCATAATAAATTTTTATATCAGCTTCAGCTATAAAATGGGTCATTTTCTTATATCGATTGCGGTAGGAATTACGACTACTTAATCATAAATTTTACCTATAGATCGCTTTTATACCTAATACAAGAGTTAATAAATGGCAATTTTAACGATAAGATATAAAATTCATCAATAGAACTATAACAATTTGTCGTTTTAAAAACACTTCCGTCATTTTTCCGTTATTATTTATTATTATTTTTTGCAAGAAAATAACATTTTACGACTTGGAAAAAAATGGTAGTTGGAATAAAATAAATGAGCAATCCAGCACAGGAATGAAGAGAAGAATTTTTTAACATTTTCAACATCAGAGGCATCCTTCTGCTGCTGCTGCTGCTGCTGCAAGAGGGAACCCTTCACGTTGATATGCGCGAAACAGAGGATACAGAGAGACGACGACGAGAGAGAATGGCGAGTGCTAATTTCAAAAGGGGAAATAAATCAGCGAGCACGCAATAAAATCCACCATAATTGCGATTCGTCGTAGTCGTCGTCGCGTTAGCGTGTTTATTACGTTTGCAAAGGTAAGTGTGCACCAAACACTACGTACCAACTCTACATACCTTCACATACAAACACACACACACACATACACAACATACATTGAATGTGCGGTAACTACTCGTATCCCTCTACTGCACCTACCTTTACCTTTATATGCTGATATAACGAATGTAACTGCTGCTGTTGCTGCCGCTGAATAGCTGAATGTGTGTGCGTGTGTTTCGAGCACCTAACTGTATATATAAATTACGTGTACTCGTTTAATCCGCATCGCGCAATAAACGAAAATAAATCGCTAATTTGACTCCAACCAACTGCCCGCCGGCCACTTCTTTTATATTATGTACTTGTACATATACTGAGGAATCTGCCAATAACATTCGTACGGCTTTCGCGTGTGTTCAGTGTATTCAATATTTCCGCAAAGCAGTTTCCCAAACAAATTTCAGTAATAAACATGCCAAATGAAACCATCACTTTGAAATTAAAACTAAAAACTCATTTTACTAAAGCTTTAAACAAAAATCTCAAAGTTATAAACCACAAAAACAAAAACTAAAAAACAAAATATGAAAACTCTAAAAACTAAATTAAAAATTATTTAGAAAATAATTCATTAATTCTTCAGCAATAGAGCTGCAAACCTTTCAACAGGAATAATTTCTTCATATAAATGCGGTGCAAGAAACCTGCACAAAAAAGCAACAACGGAATTTAACATTTATTAAGAGGAACATTTTACAAGACCTCATAATGCGTCTCTATATATATATAGTATGTGTACTCTCGTATGTGTGTTATAAATGCGTGTGCACTTTGTAAATTGTAATAAGCAATGAATTCCGAACAAGCGAATAAGCGTCGCGCAAATGGGAGCAGTGATTAATTCATTTATAACTCAGTCTAACTAGCGTGATTATTATTATTCGACGTGACGGGATTTATTTTTATCTCTCTCCGTATTTTTTTTCTCTGCTGCGTTTGTAAGCGTCGCGAGCGCGTAAAGTATATACGCTCTGCAGCTCTCGGTTCCAAGCAAGCAACTTTACAAGTAGCTTTTGACACGACGCCAAAGTTTTCCCCGCGTCTAGCTAATAAACACTTTACTATGCTTAGAATCCCGAGCTCTCTGTTCGGCTGCTTTTGCAGCTCCTTCTTTATCTTTTAGGTGCGTCCGTACAGTTAGTTTCAACATCCGAAAGAAAGTTGCGTTCTCCTTGCGAAGGAAGCAAGCAGCCAATGTAATCGAAAACCAAAAGGGAGGATTTAAAACCAAAAAAAAATGCAGCAAGAATAGATCGATTAATAAATTTAATATTACGGCAAATCAGATAAAGATAAAGCTTTCCGGGTTTTGCTTTCGTTGCTTTCTACGTAGTTTAGCAAAACGTGAAGGGATAAATTTCGCGCGAAAACTAAGGGCACAAACAGTATCTGTGTGCGTTTCGAGACTATAGGGCAGCATCCGATGGGATCAATAGAGTGTTATCTGCGCAAAAACTTTCATTCCCGCACTTTTTGCAATTACTTTTACCAACGTTACCTTTGTCCTATTGCTTCTCTGTATGTTGTTATTTTTAGACAGCAACTTTGTATTCACATTCTCTATGTGCGACTATATTCATCGATTTACAAACCATTGGAAAAGTGCATAACAATTTATATAAACTATTTATAGAACTTTCAATTTTGTTGTGTTTGTGCATTCCGAACAATACAAAAAAATCATCTAAAACTTTTTTTATCATTATTTTTTTACCGGAGCAAAATTGCAGACATTTCTGAAGACCATTTAGCAAGTGGCAAATTTGCATTATAATTAGTGAGTACAAAGAAGAGATATCCACCCACTTTTCGAAGGCATGTGGCGACCGACCGAGAAGACAAAACAGGTGACCGCTTTTAATAATCATAATTAATATTTAACAACTGGTCCCAAAAAACACCGGTGCCTTAATTATAATAGTAAGACAAGCAGACAAAACAGTCAGTTGTACAAATCATATAGGTAACGAGTTAAAAGTATCAAATGAAAAATCCAAAGAACTAAGTTTTAAGAACAGTTTGAATTTGAACAGAAACTGCGCGTATTCGGTACATCGTACATCGAAACGGATCCACTTGAAAATCAGCGCTAATTAAATACTTTCTAAATGTGTTAAATAACCCGGGAGCTAATAATGATAATGATTATCGAGTGTACAAATACGCCTTCGGTCGTTTTATTGTCCACACTGACGACATATGGTCAATAAATCGACTGCTTCGCTGGTACAATCAACCAGTCGACCAACAACAACCAGTTGGAGACTCTCGAGTGTTCTTGTACTGCTGCTGCTGCTGCTAGCTAACTGCAAGTATTGCCATCAAGTGCATTTAACACTGTTGAACTGCTTAACCAGTGTCAAATCATAAAGCACAATACAATTTTAACAAAGAAATTCTTTTCAGTTTCCTATCAGAAAGTACCAAAACATTTCTGAACAACCACCTTCACTCTTTTAGCTACATTAACCAACCCCTTATAACATCAAAACGACTAATTCATGGAATTGTGTAATAATTCAACATTAGTAATGTAAAACAGAAGCCGAATCTTTGTCCAACCAAAAGCTCTCCTTTGTAGGATGACAGGCGATGCGGGCGGTAACAAAAGGAGCAGCAGCAGCAGCAGTAGTAACAGTAGCATCAGGTATAAAAGAAGCAACACGTGTCATCAGAGTGGTAAATACATAATTTGTGGCGCGCACCACTAAATCATCACATAATAAAATCGTCCTTTCGAATGTCCTTCAAGATCATCTTACCTCTGAACAGATACGCAGCCAGCATCGTGTCTCGAAGTTGGGGCAGAAAGATGGTGGTGGAATTCTGCACCTGCAGCCCTTGCAATTGAAAGGGTAGAATGGTCTGCGGCATCAAAAAGTTCGCGCTGTGCGTACAAGAAGACAATTTACCGGCATCGATGTCGCACAGTTTACAAGCCGACGAACCCATCGAAAGCTTCATATTTTCGATTCTATTCCAATATATACTACCACTTTATAAAGTTAACTTTATTAGTTGCAAGTCGCACTTTTACTACTATAGGGTATTACTTAACACAATCACAATTCTATCACAAAATATTTGATCATTCACAGCATCGGTGGGTATGCTTACACATCATATTTTAGTAGTTACGCTTTATTTGATTTGATTTGATTTTAAAATCACGTAAAATTTTACGCTATACCAAAAATAGAGAGATGCATCTATAAGCAATTTTATTGTGGTTACACTTTTTAGGCACTTGTTTTCCCCGTTCTCGAGTTCCGGCGGTGGTTAATAAGCCCCTCCAAGAATGTGTGTCACATCTTATCGATTAATAATCCTCGCAATTGCATCAGGCACGAACTTATTACGTATTTATTTATTTGTATCCTTGTGTCTGTAACCTATCCTACGTAAAACCGATCTTCTTGCACATAGATTTACTTTCGTGTATGGTGTGCAGTACGTGCGAACGCGCGTTTTATAAATAAATAATGCAGCAGCACCCTTGAACTTTACTCAACCAGTTGTTCCAGGGGAAGAAGAAGAAGAAGACGAAGTTGAGTGGCAGAGGGGAAGGAAAAATGTGTGCGGAAAAACGCGACGAATGGCAGCCAGGAACGAAAACAGGACGATTCGCACGTGAAAGCGCTGCAGCGCATTTTCGCGTACTTAGTAAGTCCGCGGTTGGCCGAAGAAAGTTGCTTGCTTTCTTCTTCTTCGGCCAAATACCGAGAGGATGTCAGTTACCAAATAGAAGAGAAGAGACCGTCACATACATGCACACCTTATCCTTGTACATACATCGAACGAACAACCAACAACAACACATAGACAGCACGAAAAGAAAGAAAAACGCGAACTGTTGGAAGGCGCGAGCGACACGTCACGTAAGCACCGCGTTTCGACCTCTACTGAGACTCCTCGAGCACTCACACTCAACCGCTGGCTGCCTCGCTCGGTCAGTTCACTTGTGCTGCTTCGAATATACCCCGTTCACACTAACACCAACACAGCCGTACCCGTATGGTACTCGCGTAGAGCTGTATAGTGTATAGTAGTGCTTCTGTAGCTGGTGCAGCGCACAAACACAGAGGCAAATGCCATTCTATACATACGCGCATGCAGAGTGGAAAGTACTGCTTTTCTGCCGCTGCTGCTGCTTTTGCTTGCTTGCTTGCTTGCTGGCTGCCTGCTGCTACGTAAAAGCGATCCTCCAATCAGGCGGCGGAACGTCACACGACGAGTCTACAAGTGGCGGCGGCGTTCGGCAATGCGCCGCGAAACAATGTCGTCGCGCACGAAACTGTTTCGTTTCCTCATTACAAACCTCTGCTGGTTTTCGGAAGAACGTTCTAGTGCTGTTTGCGCGTTTTCTTTTTTTGCGACCCCATTAACTTCTAAGGATAACTGCCTTAACGAAAAGGATTCTAACCGCTTAGAGTCCTGCGATGATTTCGAGCTTTCTCCACCATTCGTATATAGTACGAATGAAAATAAAATTTGAATGAGCGGAATCGGAAAAAGGAACGGTTATTGCCGGCAATAATAGCTAAGGATGTTCGAAGGATCAAATGGACGTGACGCGCGCGAGTGTCCTGTTTTGGGGGGTTGCTTGCTTGGTGCTTGCGTGTCGCCATTATTCGTCTCGACGCAGCGTAGTGTAAGCTACGCATTCTCCGCTGTTATTCCGCTCGCTTTTGTGAGCTTTATTAGTCATTGGGAGAACCCCGAAAAGCTCGTTTGTTACCCTCATTTGCTGGCAATTAAAGCGACTCAAATAAAGATTAATAGGCCAGTTGTTTAAAGGGAAAATTTTCTTTGCACGAACGCACGACGCGGAAAAGCTCTTCAAACTTCTTTTTTCATCAAATTTCTGGTAATTAATATCCTTTAAAACTGCCACCACCCTCAACTTTAAGCAGAAAGGTGAAAATTATTATTTTTTCCTTAGAAGATTTACTTAAGAAAACGTTGGCAAATCAAAAAGAAAAAGAAAAAAGAATACAAAAATTCTTCATCAGGATAATTAACAATTAATATTAGTAAATTAAAAGAATGCCGACATAATAAAGAGATCGAGCAGCAACTAATAATAATCTACGTGCTAATTAAGCACACAGTGGTCAGTTCGTTGGCTTCTATCTGGTTCGAACGCTAAGAACGCATTACATTAGCAGAAAAACACACAATGAGACAAAGAGTCGAAATCATCCAGCAATAAAAACAGGACATGCAGATGGGTGGTACACTAGTCACTATTTAATAGTGTGATGGAGTGCATGAACAACGACTCAAAGAAAATCCCACGGTAAGTTAAAGCGTAAAACTAAGTAAATTCGTACGATATCTCTTAGTTCTCAGTTTCTAAGGCTCTACAGCTACAGAAAACTAAAAGAGACGTAAGATCTTTAAGGTCTAGGCATGTAAATTTAGTGCGACACGTCCATTAAACGACTGTAGAAACAAACAGAAAATTACGTCGGCAATTAAAGAATAAGTGACATGCATTTAATTAACGTCTCGTAAGAAGGTGTCACTACAATTCTTAATTCTTATTTTTTGTAATAATAGTAAATACGAAAATTACTGCAATTAATTTGAAAAAATTATAACAAATGTTAACTTTTTAATTTTTTAATACTGCGTTTTCATTGTTTTTTATTTCTGTTTACAACATGAAAAGCAATTAAACAGTGAAAAATTTGCGGTGCACAGAATACGCATAAAACATGTTATTTGTAACCATTAAAAAAAGCGTAAATTTATTTAGATTTAGCAGACGAACAATAAAAGCGCGCTGCAGCGGTAAAACCACCGAATAAAAATTAAACAAAACAAAAAAAAACCAAAAAAAGCTAGCTTACGGGAAAATTTGCGCAAATATAAATTCATTGTTCTTCAATTCAAATGGAATACCTCAATAATGAACAAATGTGGAATATAAATAAATTTATTAAATCAATTCTGGCACCCATATCGAAAATGGCAAATGCAGTTGTCGATTATTATTATTAATATTATGTAACGGTCCATTAAT
This sequence comes from Holobus sp. GC000080, assembly GCA_030556065.1. Taxonomy (NCBI): domain Eukaryota; kingdom Metazoa; phylum Arthropoda; class Insecta; order Coleoptera; family Staphylinidae; genus Holobus; species Holobus sp. GC000080. The sequence goes on from JASKGO010002020.1 coordinate 32,889, forward strand.
CGACACGAATAATTTGATTAAATATTTAGAAAAGCAATTAAGTTATTATCCAACACAGCAGCATTGGCGTCATTTAATAAACCGGCGCAAATATAATGAAACGTGCGCAATAATATCTCACAGAGAGGAGCGCTCATTGCTAATTAAACCGATTTCGCCATAATTATTATTAAACGACCTTAATAAATGTCACACAATATTATATTTTCTACCTATATACATATATACTACAAACATTTACCTGTAGGTAAAGAGTAATAAATGAATAACGACCCTTTCACGCGAAAACAATTAGCTAGATCTTTTTGGCTTTTAGTGCAGCAACATTATATAACCTTATAACCTTAAGGGAAAACCAAAGAGGAAACTTTCATTTATTAAGTACGTAAAGTTTTGTTTTACTTTAACATATATCGGTTTTATGTATCGCTAACGTTCGCTCATTGACGGCAACTTATAATTATTAACGATCGATTAGATTAAAAAAATAGTTACAGGGCATCTTTTCATAAGCAGTTTTTCAATGATTATTAGTCAATTAAACTTATTTTTATTTTTATTTAAATATGGAAATTATAAATAATAAATTAATTTAATTAAAAAAAAAAAAGATTTTTTCGGGGTCCAGCTATAAATTTAAAACTTAAAAAACGCTCATTAAAGATGGTATATTGGCAGTGTCCTGAAATAACAGTTAAAATGGATCGGCAATAACGATAATGATATTAATAATGCGAAGGTAAAAACGCGAGGCGCACATTAATAATTACGGAATTAAGCGTTCGAACATTAGGGCTGTATGCGCGTTGCGATGGCTTCAAACCACTTTCACGTTTATTTATCGGTTCGTGCCTTGAGCTGCCAAAGTGCAGATATCGGCAGAAATTGGTGCTCGTTAAAAATTACGATTTTTATATCGAGATAGAAAGAGAGAGCTTTTTCGTCGGAGTGCCGCAGAAAGTTCACACTATACACGCACTTTCCGTGCAGTGCACGCCACATTCGTTGGCGTTGTTGCTTAATAAATATTTTAGGGCGCTTTATGTACACACTAGGTACATTTAATAATACATACAGACCTGCTTGCGCGTATCACATAAAACATACATTTTTAGCTTTATAATTAAATAAACCAGGAATATGTGCGTTTTACGTGCTATTTATTCATTTGCATCCGTTTTAGGTTAAATAATGTTTCAATTCAGGGCTTATTTATGACACAAATTTATTTTTTGTAAATTGAATAAGCTTTTAATAAAACTACCCCTTTTAGAAATTTACAATTTACTTGATTTTTAAGTTATTAAATATTTTTGTTTGCAATTTATGTTTTTACAATACAAAATAAAAGTTTCATAAATTTATTTCTTAAGTTTTCATTAAATAAAATAATTTACCATTAATTTTCAAATAATTAAAATCTCTAATTTGTTCTAAGCATTTATTTACTAATAAGAAATAAATATATAAGCAATATAATTTAGTAAATTCACCCCTAAATAAGCAATTGATATTACTTGGGAAAAATATCACCCCTATTACTAGAATTCAATTTTCACGCCTCCTAACGGGGGTTGCTTCCCATCCTATAATAATCCAGACAAAATTAAACGATCACCTCATATCAGTTCAATTTAATTCCACCAAAAAAGTAAGTTCACTTATGAAAAAAAAAACGCGATTAAAAAAATAGATTTATAAATATAGAATTTAATCTTGCATTGAAGAAAAAGCAAATCCATAAAAAAGGTATGCCAATAACGCACTTATTACATCCTTAGTGGAAAGGCTGTTATTGATATATTCTTACGTGCAGCAGTGTCGCCGGGAATTTTATGTCGACTTTACACACACTAACAGACACAAACACACACACACACACAAACAAACACACAAATTTGCGAGCCATACAAATACATTCGTACACACAGTTAAAATCCAAGTGGCTTATCGATTCATTCAGATTGTTGTTGGAGTTTAAGCATCCGGCCGTAACTTCCGCCATCAATAAATATACGTATACTATACCAAGTGGTGGTGGAATAATGCCACACACAGTGCGCCAACAACTGCTATACCGCATCCAGTGGCCAGATAAAATTTTCCAACAAATTGTAATAATAAAAAAAAATAAAAAATAAAAAAAACGAAGACCATAGAGAGTAAATAAGGGAAAAAGTAAAACAAAGCAATAACCAAATATTCTGCTTGACATAATCCACTTGTCTGCATTCCGCTCATTTTAATTGCCTAATTAAAACGTGAACAAGTTGCTCATACTGAAACGCAATTTGCTCGATTCCGTCTCAGGCATTTTTTAATTGTTTCAAGATAGTTGGCGAAGAGGGTAGCTGGTGGAGGTATGCAGCAAGCGTGTGCCAGAGTTGCGCGCATTAAATAATTCATCGGATGAGTATTATAAGTAGTCGTATAAAGTAAGCGAAAGAGGAGAGGAAAGAATAATTATAAATTCGTACTTAACGGTATAATGAATAATTTGCTCGACGCTTGCGGTACTTTAACGTTTGCATAAGTGAGTAATTTCGCATTTTTCATTTCGACCGACCGACCAGAGAATAACATGCACGGCACACCGTCAGCGACGAGGACGCCGAAGTACCCGAAGGAACAACGGAGGACGGACGGAAAAGCGCGCGCGTGTGCGAATAACGACCCATCGCTCACAAAACGGATACATCAAATATTCACAAAACTCACATATATATATGCGAAAAAAAAAACAGATCGTAAAAAATTACGTAAATAAATCATTTTATTAAAGCTTCCATTAAAATGCTATTGATATTCACCTTTTTTTTTAACTTTATAACTCTTTTTTTTTATGCAGCATTTGCTATTTTTTTCTAATTTTCAAATCTGGATTTAGCATTTTTTGCAATTGCAATTTTACTATAAGAATTTATTAATTTCAATAGACAAAAATTTGCTCAAATCAATGAAAAATAAATAAATTATCTACAATGAAAAACATTGCGCTGCACATTGATAAATTGTTGAATTAATTGACGCACGAGGATATATACCGCAAATTCCGCCGTTTCGCCCAAACAACGGGCGCACGTCAACAAATTAATGCTATTAATGGTACGTGCATGCATAATGGAGCCCGCGAATGAATTAAGCTGCCAATTTTCCGACTCGATACGCAATTGTCCGAAAATCTAATTTACCTCCCTTTATTATAGTTGTTATACATAATAGAAAATCATTGCCCATCATCTATCCCTCAATCATTTTCTCTAGAAGACAAAAAAATATAGAACGGATAGGGTGCAAACGTCTTACTTCTGAAAGCAATGCGCCGTGAATTTCACGATTTACGATACACCCACGCACACAAAAACACGCAACCATATCGAAAGAGGTTTTGTGATGCGTTTGTGTGTGTGTGTGTGTGTGTGTGTAAGAGTGCAGAAAGAAAGCAACCGTAGACGTTTGAGCAAATTTAATAATAAATCCATATCGGGTCGAACAGTGCAGCGGCACTCCTCTTCGCTTCGCCACTACCGCCGCCACCGCCGCCGATGTCTTTTTACCCTCGATCGGCGCCGAGTGTTTGTTCGTTCACGGATGGTTCACGGACGGTCCTCTCGCACAGCAGTAGCAGCAGCAGCCGCCCCCGCCTCCCCCGTCGCAACCAACCCCCCGAAACCAGTCAGACAGGGAAAGCTACAGGCTCTCATTATTAAGTTTCGTCCGCACGCCTTCACATCTCTCGTCCGATCATTCTCCCGCAAACATTTATTACTTTTCTCTCATGTCTACTAAACTTTCTTTTTTCACTTTGCTGCGTTTCCTTGCAGCTAAACACTTTATCATTAACTTGTGAATTTTTTTTTTCGTGCAAATTTTTAAAGGATAAATTTATAAACTTTACAGGAAACACTTTTTTTTTCTTCTTCATTTAAAAAAATGTGAATTTATAAATTCACTTACCAGATTTATCATTACCCTCGCAGAAAATGGTTAATGGAAGCTTACCTGAAACAAAATAAAACATAAAAATTATTGATCATTTCATAATATATATTAAACATTAGATTTCGTATTTGTTTTACAGAAAATCAAGGGGTTGTTTGTGCTATACATGTCTTATATACAAAAGTTTTAGCAGAATTATGACGTGCGAGTAAATGGTACGATAATACAAAACACGTAATGAAATTATCGACTAATTTTGGGGCACTGCTCATACATACTTTACAAACAGCTTACCGAATCCGAAACCGAAACGTATGATGCAGTTTATTTTTAGTTGCCATTATTATTAGATTAGCCCATTTGAATAGCGAAACGACCGAAATTCGAAATTTCCATCATACAATTGTTTCACACTCAGAATTTCACGATGATTTATTTCGCAATTCATTTACTCGATCAATTGACGACCGCCTAAATATTTGATTTAATGCTCGCCACACTCCCCCGCGCGTAATAAATATATTACCATTTCATATTTCATTTAATGTATGCTTTCGTTCAATGCGAAATAAAATACCATTAAATTAAACCGTACTTTACTTATAATTTGCGGATTTTGTTTGTTGTTGCATATTGCAAATAATCCAATTTTTTATACTATGATTAAGTTTTTACTGATAAAATCCTTTAATCAGATTTTATTTAATTGATAGAAAGCTTAAAATTTTAATTGGATATTTTATCATTTTATTATTTTATCGTTTGATTAAAAATACACATAAGTAATAATTGCACAAAAACAAATTAAAATTCATGCAAATTAAAACGACAGAAGAAGTACAGAAAATTTCATAATCGCAATAAATTGCAAACACATTTTATGCATTTCATACGTGGAAAACCCAAACAAATTTTCATTATACGCACCCACAAAAACACACATATACAGTAACAAAAAGCCAACAGTTCCACAGTTTAACAATACATAAGCGAATGGTCACACGCAGGCAGACGTAAAAGTACGGAAAAGAGGGACGGAAGAGATAAAACCGAATATGCGTTTGCTAATTCCGCCTTTTGTACATTTATTGAATTGCGATAAAGCAGCAGGAGCAGCAGCCAGCAGCGGCAGTAGCAGCATCTGCGTTTGAGACCGCGGGCGCGACGATCGATACTTAAATATATATCTAAAAACCAACAACCGGCGGCAAGAACAGACCAGACCGCAACTATACTACCGGAATTGATTGACAACCATTATCATACCTCTTCCTCGCTCATCTCGCTCGCTCGCACGCACGCACAATCCGCGCAACTATTCGAAAACTTCAGCAACAGCATCAGCGGGAACAGCTTTAGAAGAGGCCCTCGAGGCCTTTGCAGCCACCTCCGCCGCCTACAATATCCACAATAACATTACATCCGAGACGCTCGCCTCAACAAATGCAAGCGATGACATTCAATTACAAGAAGCCGCTAAGCAATTTATATCTTTTCCTGTAATCACTGATGTAGTGCTCATTAGTCGGTAGCACTTTATATGTTTCTAGATAAACTGCAATCAATTACTTATTATCTGCGATCTATGTAATATAAAATAAACATAAACTGTATAATTATTCGATGCAACAGTGTGGCAAAATAAGTGCGTCAGTAGCGGTAATTTTTGTGTGTCTGTATTGACGGAAGTGCAAAGTCTGTGTATATTGGAAAGGAAAGCTTAGTGGTGAAACCCACGCTTACCAATTTGACGCCCACGCGCTTCCACCGTGACGTCATCGGAAAGCGCCGCGACGCTATTCAACGGCACCCACGCGTGAATCATCGTCATCACTCGAATGTGCTCCAGATTGTTCAACCAATAAAATATTCCATAATTTGTGTATTATACTTTGAAAATGAATAAAGTGGAAAATAAAACTTTGTTGTCATTGGATAATAAATTGAATTTTAAGCATTTTTTGCTTCTATTTTATTCTTAAATACTATACTTTTTTAATATTGACAGGAATATAGCAAAGAAAAAACAACAGTAAATATTTCAAAAACCGCATAATAAACGCCTATTGTAATTTTTTGCGGTAGTTTTTTTTTTGTTATTTTATGCGCGCAAATCATCCGCGTTCGTGAACGCTTTGATGGATTCGAAACCGTTAAAACTTATTCAAACTGTTAGTACTGCGAAGCGTAATGACCGTATAGAAGCAGCATTAACCGCGCTTGCATTCGCAAACATTTGATTTATGTAAAGTGGAAAATAAACGATCGCTTGTAAAATACACCCAACATATAAATTAGACGTAATTGAACTATCCGGAGTAAGCCCCAGCTAAATTGACAGCGGACCATTTGATAAAAAACAAAAAACAAAACGAACAACAGGTACACAGCAGCTTCGTATATAAAGACAGAAAACCAAAAAAAAAAAAAACAAGGCAAAAAGTGCAGACAAACGACACACAGTTGACATTCAATTCAACCCATTTGTATAAATAAACAAACATGTAACGTATAAGGTTTTAGTTATATCCGTATTTCCACCGTACGACAAAGAGGAATCGGTGACAAGCAAACTAAAGGTAAATTATCCCACGGATAATCAAATTGCATGAGAGCATGAGAGATTTATTTATCTTCCGATGTTGGCAATTAAAAAAAAAATAGATAAAACTGATCTTTTATTTAATGCGGTATCGGTGTAAAAATAGAAAAATCAAATAAATATAATAAAAAAGAAGTCACGAATTGTAAATTTAACACCTTCTTAGAGACGACAATAAACATAAAATCGAAAGGACGTGCCACTGCTAAATTGGACTCTCGCAGCACTTTGTCGCTCTGTTCTCCGAGTTTGTTGAACTAAAAAGGGGGGCCAGATTGCACATAGCAGGAGCAGCAGCAGCAGTAGCAGCGGCAAATTAATTTGTCTGCAAACTTTTTGCAGCACTTGTACCTCTCTTCGTGTACGCAACAGCAAGAGGGTGCGAACAACCATTTTTTGTTTCGACGACCGACCCCACGCCGCCGCCAGTTTACAAATACATTCATCTATACCCAGCGATAACTATTTTTTTTTCCCCTTAAGGGTTGTTTATTTTCATTTAACAATTTAACATACAGGATGTTCAATTAAGCATTCCATGGATTTATTAACAATAAAGATGTAAACAGTTAAACTTTTTTTTTTACATTATACAATAATTTGAAAATATGGATTAAAAGTGCAAAAATAAATGGAATTTCACATCTAGCACCCTATAGGGGCTGCTGTTCATTAGAAATGCGACTGAGTAATAGCTTGTAACGCATTATCATATACATTTGAGCGTGCAGGACGGATAAGAGGGATAAATTGCACGCAGCGAAGAGTGTAACCTGGCTGGGTGCGTAAGCACCGTGCAATAATAAGAGCCCGAGTCAGCCACTCTGAAGGGGTTGTTATGTAGGCGTCGTGGCGCCTCCGGTCGTTAATAACCTGAAGCTAGACCAACGGCGGCGTCTCTGGAAAATCCAGTTTATATTCAATTTGTATTTCTCCTGGAGGAGGAGCAGCAGGGAATAAATACATGGCGGGCGCGAGCTAGAAGGGCGACTGGGAGTCTTCGTATGAGTGCTTGTACCTCTGTATGCGTGCTTGTATTTATTCGATTTGGAGTACTAGCAGAGCAATCAAGCTCACAACCATGGAAAATCCCATGCATCGACTTCTTCAGCATTATAGAAATGCCCATGATGTTAATATCGTAAACTTCTATGACTGTCTGCTTATAGAAATTTTTCATTTTGATACAATTGAAAAACTTTACGTTATATTTAGTAAAAATGACTTTTTTTTATTAAGACATTCAGAAACTGTATTGATCGAAAAGACATTATGTAAAACATATTGCAAGAAGTAAATCTTAAAGAAAGACAACTGGCCAGGTAATTTCGCAATATTGGACCATAGATCTTCACCACGGCCAGGGCGCATTAATAAAAATAAATCTGTTTATTTGGCAAGAGACACAATGGCCTGATTTTGGCACACATCCCTTACCTGTCCTTAAAGCGCTCGGATACAGTATCCGAAAAGGCAGAAAGAAATAAGGGTTGTAAATTGAGCAGAAGAAAATCAAAAAGAAAGCGGCCACAGCACAGGCTACAGTATAGAGAAATAAAATTAAACTTTTCATAACTTTCAAACTAATAAAATAAAACTGTTAAACATATTTAATGTAATCGGAAATGTACACACCCCCAATACCCCCATATACAGGGACAAATTTTACAACAAACAGTATGTTCACATTATTATTATTATTATTAAACATACATTTGTAGCAAAGAGTTGAAAGGTTCCTCTCCGCGCGGCGCGCAATTATTGTTATAGCCGACCGGTGGTATTAAACAGTAGTGCTTGTGGAATACGTGCCTTATCGCCGTCAAGATTAAACACACTGCCTCCGGGAATGTGAACAATCTGTAAATGTACAGTCCCGAACTCATAACTTTTACCTAGCCTTACCCTGCTGCTGCTGCCTCTGCTGCCTGCTCGACTGTTCCGCCGCTGCGAGACTGAGCATTAAATACTACGCTCGAAACCGCGACCAACAACGAACATTGTGTGCTAGTAATTTACATACTGGCCGTGTGCTAAATGTACATACTAGACAAAAATGTCTTCATGTAATTTAGGCGCTAACTGGAAAACTCTACCGATAATGATCATATAATGTTTAAACAACAGAAAACAAATTAAAAAAAAAATGTTTTCCTTCAATATAATTTATAATAAAAATAATGCAAAAACTAAAGGAAATACAACAAAATTTACTGATACGACAACTTATAGTGACTTAATAATGAAGTAAAATTTAAAATACAAAAACTACTAGAAACATTTCAAAATGTAGAAACAAAGAATAAAATTGCAGTAAGTGGCTGGCAATTATGGAGAAATAATAATAATCGAAGGGGTCGTAAATCGAGCGGTTTGCGGTTCATTGAATAACACCACAGCCACCACTTTAAGTATACTGTTCGCGGAAGATGAATCGGCAATTGAAAGAACCGTGAAGGAATTCCGAGCCGATGCTCGATTCGTTTAGAGAAAACTTCATTGAAAGACGCGGTTCGGGGAGGGACGGCTGCGGAGGATTCGTGGAGGAGCATCGAACTAACAGCGTATTATCCGATTTATTTAACGTTTTTCGAGTTCGTCCAGCGAGAAATGTACCTACACACAAAACAGTTTTACTCATACCCATACAGGGGCCAGGTCCTAATAGTGGATGTATACGATGGAGGCAATCAGGGAAAAGTTACAGTTACGCATACACGGACAAAGTTACATCTTCTTCTTCTTCTTCTTCTTCTTCTTCTTCTACTACTACTACCACTCTACTACTACCACCATTGCCGGTCCCGGAGTTTCAATATAACTGAGAACATCTGTCTCTGACTAAGGGAAACCATTGCATTTCAGCTCGAGGTCTGGAGATCTATTGTTATTCCGGACGGACCAGGTATTGCAGATTGCAGTTAATAACCGAATTTGCGTTTTGGATTTCCGCATTATAAGGGTTAACGTTAGAGATTAAGTATTAAACCCCTTTCTGCGCATCTCTATATAATTTATCCAAAAAGAATTTTTAAATTGAGAATATAAACTGATGGAAAATATTTACTGAAATAGAAGGGATGAAAAAATCCAAAAAAGTATCATTTTGGTCATTAACAGGGTTATTAAATAAATTTCGACGAACTTTTAAATAGAATTACACTAACTTTTGGTAACTTTTCCTAATGTTACAAATATTACCGAAGTTATTAGACATTTGAAAACGAGCTGGAGAGTATTAACCATGTTTGTTAAAAGGAAGAAAGAACTTTTAGTGGCAACCCCTAAAGCAAAACGGAAAATCAAAAATTTACCCTTCTACATTTCGATTCATTAAAGCTTTTCATTCGCTACCCCTAATTCATCCTCTTCCGTTCCTATTAATTTTTCAAAGCGCACAATTTTTCCACGTTATTCATTAGCATAAATTCGAATGTCGCGCAAAACGGAAAGAAATAGCACACTATTAATCTGAGCAAATTGACGTTACGGAAAAAGTGCACATTAAATACCCCGTTGCAAAAACGCCAGTGCGATGACATTAATCTGCGCCCCTTAAAAAAAAAAAAAAACAAAAAACAAACAAAAGCAACGAAAGAAAGAAAAAAACAGACAATCCACTTTTGTTCGACCAATGAGAGGCCCGCTAATTTCGTCGCGACTAAATACGATGCAACAATTTCAAAGTGCATTTAACTGAGACAAGGACGAGGAGAGAGACTCTACAGACGGGGAACTTTTCGCGCACACATAAAATACCGACACCGCAGCCAAACAGAGAAACAGAAACAACACAACGGCGGCAAACTGCGGGTGAATAATAAATACGTTTGCCCGTCCGTCTGATGCTTCCAATGAACTTTCACTCGTTGCTTCTCTCTATATAGCATACTCGTACGTACTGTACGTTTATATCAACGGGATTTATCGTCTGACAAAACCGTGACGTGTAATCAACGAGAAACGAACGGCAAAACGATCCACTCGCCACTGTATTCTTCTTGGCGTGCAACGGCCGAGGCGCTCGCCAAGAACTGGGTCAGATTTTTACAAGTCAAAGAGAGTGGTGTAACCCTTCTCGATCATATTTGCTGCCACCATATCCGCTATCCTGGTAAAATACGTTTTTTCGATTGGGAAATAAGAATTACATATTTTCCAACACACACTATGCTATACTTGTGCCTACTTTATTGGGCCACAAGAGAACACGAAATTGGTTTCAAATCTTTTTTTGATGCATGTCCCGCGCTACTGGCTTTACTCCCTCACTGTATATTTCTATGCCGTACGAGCGCATATCCCAATTTCTAGTCTATTTTCTGAAAGGACTTCACGGATGATATGATACGTGTTATGTTTAGGATAGCGCAGCCTATTTTATATCCGCCAGATCAACTCTTCTGATGATGCCGCCACCGCGGTTCCAAAGCAAAAAAAAAAATACCGTTGAGATATTTTTGCGTAAATCGTAATTATTTATATTTTGTTAATAAAAAAAAACACTGATATAAAAATAAACAACTGAAAAGTGAAACTCTTATAAAAGAGTTAAACACAAAAGTGACTTGCGTGATTCATAAAGGGATTATTTACGACCAGTAGCCCCTGCAGTCAACACTTATTATTTACCCCTAATGCATCGGTCCGTAAAGCCAATAAGTGTTTAACTATTTTAAGTACTACTTACAAGCAATTAATGACGATGTAAAAATTACCAACACCCTTTTCTGCTATAAATAACTTACGATTAGTCTTCAACTTGAAAGAAAAAAAAAACATTCGCATAATATTAATTCAAAGAGCAATCATTTACAATTCTAAAAAGGTCAATAAATAAAAAAAACGCAATCTATAGAAAAAAAAATATATAAATAAAAAAAATGAAAAAAAAATTGAACGATAGAGGAGTGGGCGGATGGTTGCGTGGATTTCAGAGAAACGGCGGTTTGTCTTTCATTGGCATCTGGTGTTTCCGGTCTGTATTCGAGGGTGCATCCGGTCCCCGGATACATACTCATTAGGGTTGTTTATATCCGTCGTGGTAGTTTATCTTGGATGCACGTAGTTTCTGGCCTGGCTATAGGGAACGGTCCCAGTCAGCCAAGCCACACATTGCTTGCCTGCTCGCTTGCCACCGACGAACAACCCCTTTGATTGAACACCTTGACAATTGCGTGCAGCAAATTTGTACCCACAAACGTCACGTAATTAAATACCCATCGATGGTAATGAAATTATATACGCAGTACGGGGCGACGCGGTTATTTCTTACCTCATAAAAAGTTTCTTACCTTTAATCATTTTATATATTGATTAAAGTAAACAACACAGTTTCAAGTTTCATTAGCATTTTTTCTTTTCCTTACTTTTTAATAAACTTCATATCTGCACCATATACCTACAAAGAATAAAGAATGCGCAGTTAAAATTCCGAATAAAATGTTCCCCGTGGGGAATATCTTCGCGGCAGCAGTTTTGATTACTAAATCACCATTAATAAATTACAATTAAATGTTAATTACCGCGCTGAATGTCTCCGCTGTCAAGCGAACGTCTTAAATTCCGACTCGTCGCACTTCTTGCCCAAACACGTGTTTATACATTCTATAAGCTAAATTAATTAAATATCGTCAATTATTAATCTGATTATGTCAGGTAAAGGTAATATCTGCATTCACTGGGAATGTCGCATTAATTAATAATAACAATTCCTTTACGGCAATCGAGCAAAGCCATTCAGCGAACGGGGCGCGCAGCGCATCAAGGCAAACAATGAGCGCCCTTAAAATGTACTGGATGTTCGCTAATTGAAAATAAATATTACTTTTTTTTTACCATTCAAATTAATATTTAAAAAAAAATTAAATAATTTGTTAAAAACCACAGAGCAGATAATAGCCAAAAGGTTAAAACTAACAAACGCCGTTCTTCGAGATTTACAATTCAATTAGCGCGGGCGGCGGTCGTCTGTTAAAGCACTAGTAACACGTTACTTTGTGTTCCAATAGGTGCACAGTTACCTATACAAATGCCGACCGATCGTATCGCGATCACTTCGATTATTACTAATTAACACCTGCACTGTTTCTGCAGGAAACGCGTGAAACGTCGTTCAATGCGCCACCCACCCCATTTGCCCTCAACGTGTAGCTGCTGCCGGAGGAGCACCGCCCCAAAGGGTATAATCATGATCAATACCTTAATTTTCATCGCAGACGATGATGCTCTCGATTCTCGAGTACCGAATAAGCATCAGTATTACCGTATAGATAAAAAAAGAAAGAAAGTAACAAGGCAATTAAGACAGCTAATCGATGCGTAAATCAATTCACGGGTGGCGCTCAATTAAAATGCCACCGTCGACCGATCATCGTCAACTCCGTCGACGTTTTAAGCCGCTCTATTTGGAAGGATACACACTTTGAAAGTATCGAAGTGAAAACGGAACGGTGGATAATGGGCCCCGATATCGGTACATATACTCGTACATACACACATAGAGGAGAAAGAACGTGAGAGGTTCATTTGTGGCACACCGGTAAAATAGTAATAATAATCTAGAATATGCGCTGGAACGCTGGTCGCTCGTTTATAACGTCTACCTACAATTCCAGTTAATTATAAATTTATCGGATGGATGTTATCACGAGAGGACGGTGTCGGGTTACGTATTGCGTTTAATAGAAATGACTGCGCACGTAATGCCTAAATAAACTATTATTCGTTTCGAATGCACAGGGGGATTTATACTGTAGTAACATTTGAAACATTTGAAACATTTTTTGAATGCAGCAAACAAATCGATTTTGTCATTGTTTATCACTCTTTTACGGCCTGTTAAACACTCGGAAAAATTACCGCCCTAAACGATTTAATTGCTTTTGAAATAGATTTTTATTTGCCGCTGTTGATTTGTTTATTACTTGACATTTTAAGTTGTAAATGACAGTACTAAAACTAAATTTTGATTTTGATTTATTTATTTTGGTTAATTTGGTTAAATCACAAATATTTTATATTTGGAATAAAATAATTGTTGCAACTAATTAAATTCGGCAACAAAATCAAAATGCAATTAATTAATGCAAAACCACAAAATAACCATTGAATAAAAAAAAGCAGTAAAATATTGAAAAATAAAAGTAAATCGAATTATTCAGCTGAATATGCAAAGTTGCAAAGCATAAAACCAACGTCACAGTTATTTATAACTACTTTATTGAGACGCAATAAGACACCGCAACAATTCCAGAAAAAAAAAAAAGCACTAGAAATATGCATTACACATTAACAAACAAAAACATTTGCATGCATAAATAAAAATCAAATTTCCCGAAAAAAAAAAGTAAATTATATTTACACAGAACAGAAAGCAATTTAATTAAGCACCCTGTAGACGAATAGGGAATCGATTAAACTATTTATTTATTTATGTATCATTTATTGCTTTATTGACCGCGCAATGTGCACGACGACCAATAAATCTCCGTAACAGTTTATATTCGCTTCATATTATCAATCCAATAATTTACACGCAAGCGTTAATTAACAATCAAACAATAGCGTTATGGCGCTTTTCGCCACATACGCAACAGCCATACCATAGGCAACGAACAACAACAGCAGGCCTATAAAAACCTCCCTTCAGCGCGACAAATTATTTACATACCGTTTTATATTGCGAGCATACTTTTCGAAAACAACAAAAAGCGAAAAAAAAAAAAGGCTGAATATAATGTTCACTGACTGCTGTTACTGCCATAAATCGGCCACCACGACGAATCCGCACGCTAATAATCACTTTTCGAGTCTCGGTGTTGATGCAATTGCGAGATAAACGAGTTTTCGGACCTACATAAAAAAAATACCTTTGGGTGCTGCCATTCGGATATATGAAACACAGGGCAGTGAAAGAGATGAGACCATGGGAGAGTCACCTGTCGTCCTTTTATTATCATTGTCTCCGCAAACACCTGCTTTATTTCCACCGCAACGCGGCCTTAAATAATAGACACTTTTTTCGATTGCCGGGGCCGGCAGCACAGGCAGCGGAAAAGAGACACACATATACACAAACACACACCACGCAGAGGTATATATATATTAGTGCCACGTGCCTTTATGTACACCACCGTCGAGGACTGACGATGATTGATCGATCGATCTACTAGTGCCACTACTTTTACGGCTGCTGCTGCTGCTGGTAATGGTCAGGAAGGACACAATATCGCAGCTTGAATTATTAACGGGGAATAAAAACCATCGGCCGAAAAAGGCGGACAATTACTGCTTATTAATTTCAGATATAGATCTTCATTATTTACTTTGCTGCTCTGCTGCTGGTAAATTTCCCTTTTTTTACACTTGATATCGAAAATTTATTACTAAATTATTTTTTATTATCTGCCTCTGCAATCAGACACAATGTATATTTTTTTAAGTAATTACTTACATAACTTTTAAGTAAGTTTTAAAATAATTCCGCCCTTAAATACGGAGAAATCATGTTCATTTTAATACATTACATATTAAAAATCAACCATACATTGAAAACTCGATTGAGCTTTCTTCAATAGCATGCAAAATATTTCGAAAAGAAAAAAAAAACTGCAATTAATTTACATTTAATGCTTGTTGCATATCGCGATGAATAAATTTAAATTGCCCATTAAGCGAACATCAAAAGCAAAAAGCAAAAAGAAAACGACAGACAACACAAGAAAATAAGACACCCAACATAACGTATAAAAAAGATAAGAAGGAAGAACCGGTGCGTGTGCTTATTACCAAAAAATATTACGAACTGTAGATGCGTCTCGCTTGACTTCAGTTTAACACACATACGCACACACATAACATATACAGCAACACACATGCAGCTACATATACATGGGGGACAAATGCATAAGTGGCGATAACAATCTTTTCTTCTCGTCTCTTCTTTTGGCGCAT
Organism: Holobus sp. GC000080; assembly: GCA_030556065.1. Taxonomy (NCBI): domain Eukaryota; kingdom Metazoa; phylum Arthropoda; class Insecta; order Coleoptera; family Staphylinidae; genus Holobus; species Holobus sp. GC000080. The sequence continues at coordinate 48,388 of JASKGO010002020.1, forward strand.
CCACCGCGAAGACTCACACACAGCAACATGTACATGTACACGTCCGAACAGACGGATATTGTTTGATTATACTGGCATTATTATTGTACCAGTGGTTCGGGTTGTTGCGGTGGTGCAGAAACGACGAGAATTGGGAATTCTGCGGAATAGTCGCGGATCGTCTTCTTCTTCTTATTCTTCTTCTCCGAGCTTTTGATGCATGCTTATTCGATCGCCAGCTGTTTCAAGCAGCTGCTCTCACAAATATAAACCTTTACATAATGAAAAGGTATACGCACAGCACACACATACAGACACAAGCACACACATATACCTTGCACCCGTACGTACATAGGCAAACATCAGACACAACATATAACAAAAGGACCTTTGCACTCACGCACACCATTTAATGCGATACGTAATGCATTTGCCCTGTGCATGTGAGTGATGTACGTGTGAGACTTCTTAAAAAAAAGCGTCTGCTAGTAAGGCACAAACGCACAAAGGAGCCAATGCTGATGACGATGATGAAAGGAGGCCCGATGATGAAAATAAGTACGCGGATAAATACTTCATGAAACCGCTTTTACAGTTAGCCGCTAGAGCAGGGAATTTTCGTATAATAAGGAAGCGACGCACACACACACACACACACACTAATACACTTTTTTTCATTTTTATATCCTTATAGATGCTATGTAAGTATTGAAGAGATTCACACGCTTAAAGAAGCGATGGAGAGCTGGAGAGCGGAGAGGAAAAAAAAATTGGGCCTTGCATTTATAATGCAGGATAGGCTAACTAAGGGAGATCCGAGTCCGCAGATATAATACCGCACCACTACCACACACGAGACGTCGGCTATTCTACTCTTTGCGAGCTTAGGAAATGTACGTAATGCATGCAATTACATGGAGAAAGTGTAAGGGTGATATCGCAGAAACTTCACAGGAAACTCCACTGAAGCCTCCCTCTCGATCATCCTACTTATTCGTTGCTCTAGTCACTGTATATTTCTTTTAAAAAATTAGATCGAAACCCGCACGTTATGTATCTTACTACGTACGTGTTTCGATGCTGTGACAGACAGATGAAGGATAAATTAAAAGAAATTTATTACGCAAGCGATCTTAAAAAAAAGAAGAAAGGAACTATTTTTTGACCTGATTTTTCGCTGTTTTAATTGTAGTTAAAATGACGAAATTTCAAATAAATAATAAAATAGAGTCAAAATGAAATTAAAAGCAGTCGTTGCGTTTAATTTGAAACATGTAATAGGTGACATAAAATTAAACAAACATTAATTTTTAATTACCGAGAAAACTCGACAATTAAATACATTTAGTGCTCGTTATAAAATATTAATATTATTTTTGGAAACAAATTTTATCACTCTTCAAACAATCCCTAACATTTAGCAAATTTAATTCAATCGAAAGTTTTGAGTTTTTGCAGAATAAAAAAAAAGAAAAAGAAAAAATTAAAAGTATAATTTGCGACGCTGAAAAATCAATGCATTTCAAGAAACCCCAGACAATTTTTAAAATTTAAAACACAAAATTAATCCTTGTTAAATAAACGAATAAAAAAATTAAAAATACCGACAGACAAAACACAACCAGTAAAACAAAAAGAGGGTTTTCAGATACGAGCACCATTGTTACTTTCATATAGATCTTCATTTATTGCTGTAAACGAACCAGAAAAAGGTTTTACGTACGTCGTGCATTTATGTGCAGTACACATGCATAATAATACAGTATAGAGAGGTACATTACATAGAGACACAGGCAGTGCATAAAACAACACGCAAACAGTACGCTTGCAATATGGCACACGCAAACTGGTAAAGATTTAGTGGAGAAAAGGGGCTAGGTAATTAAGGCATTAGCATTAATTAATTAAGCGGGCGCTCATGCACGCATCAACTCCACGGGCTAATAAAACTTACAGATGCATATTCTATTTGTCTCTCTTTCTCTCCTTCCCTTTCGCTGTTTCCTTCAGCGAGGGACTCAAATAAATCTCATAATTCCACACATTCATTCGCATACACACAGTTTCATATACTACATATGTATTCGGCACGAATGTGGCACATTGCACATGCACACTGAATGCGAATATATTCCGGACATTAATAACGCGCAATTATTTCGCGGTAGTAAATGCCTGACTGGTAACAAATTAACAAAAACAAAAACAAATTTAAAACTGCCCGTTGTTAAAAATGTATAAAACAATTGGGAAGATTAAAATTAAAACATAAGTAAAAAGTTTGCATAAGAGACAAAGAAAGTCCGCACGCATTATTTAATCATCATCATCATCATCTTTGATGAGTTTAGAACGCGCAAAAGGACCGCGTGTAAAGCGATCGAAAGAACACCAGCAGCAGCGGCACAAGCAATTTATATGCGAATTAATTAACAATCTATACACAAGCAGATACATTCACTTTGCATTCATCAGAGCCGTCGAAGGGGTGATTTAATTAAAGGCGCTATACCAAGTGTATCCAAGATCGGAGCCATAAAAAGCAAAAACAAAAACAAAATAAAAATTAGTGGGACCCTATCTAATAATATAACGTATCGGCAATTAATCTTGGAAAGGATCGTGGAAACGAGACCGCCGATTATTAACTGTTGGTACACTGAGAAAACAGTTGACTACTATAAACTCAAATTGAATATATGTTAATCAAAAATTGTTTTAATTGCCGACGTAATCAGTTTTAGTTGGACAGAACTCAAAAATTGATTTTA
>JASKGO010002022.1:0-10933 GCA_030556065.1 Holobus sp. GC000080
ATTCACATAAAACCGGTAGAGTCACAGAAATTTTGTAAATTTTAAAGTTCATGTTGTGTTAATACCATAAATATCAGTGGTTTTCTATTGTAAATTTACCCCCATTTTTCTCAGTGTATAAATTGTTTGCAGATGTTAAGTTATTTTTGTAAGTGAAATTTCAAATGAAAGTGATAAATACTAAAAAGTGCAGGAGCAGGGCGTACCAAGAATTGGAACCCTTAAAAGTTTGCAGAGAAAATGTTATCTAATTAAATTTAAAAACTTTTCAAATATCTGTTACTCATACGTATAGGAACTTATTTTTGTTGATTTATAACTTCCGGAAATACCGGAAGTTGACAGAAATTTTCAAATTTTATATGATATTACATATTTTTATTTGAATGTTTTCATTCTTCATAAAAAATTATACAGGGTGCCCCATTAGTACATTATTAGTAGCGTAGAGTAAGATTGTGAGTAATTTGATGAAATTTTTTTTATATTCGCAGTCACATTAATTTACAATTTAAAATTATTGTAGGCTATACAGGATGTTTGATAAAAAAGTTATGTCCTCTTAAATGGAAATATATATTTTTTACAATTAATGTTTTTACTGTTTAAACAGATCTTTCATTAAGTTCAATTAGAAATATTTCAATATAAAAAAAAACAACAACAACAAAATTGTGAAAATTAAAATTTTCGAAACACTTTTTTAAATGATGAATAAAGGCAATTACTTTTTCTAAAATCAGGGGGATCACGAAACGCGATATACTTCAATCAATTAAAATTACCTTTATCATTAATTAATTTTAAAAAATAAAAGAGCTTTTATGGAAGATCCTGTAAATCATGATTTTCATATACATTTTACAGGGTGTTTTAGAAAAATAACTTAAAATATCCTCTTTTTGTAAAATTGGACCATTCGTTTTAAATTTATTAACCGATTTTGGAGTTTACTTAAAATCCTATAAATTTATGATCGATGATTTATATTCCAAATCGGCCGTTGTTTTTATTACATTCTAAAAAAGGGCAGCTATAATAAAACCTAATTTCTCTCGCATAAAATTTATAGAAGCTGATATTTTGTTGGTTTTTATTGCAAAATTTTACATATTATACAGGAGCGTCGAATTTTATTGGGAATTTAATCAACTAAATTTGTTTTGAAGGCATACACTTCTATTTTTTTTAATACAACAATTAATGACGCTTCAGAAATTTTTTATAGTCATTGTTCTCCACTGGAAAATTATCTGCAATATAAATATAACTTTGAATTTAAAATCCAATAAAACAAATGGACAATTAATGGGAAAATTGTTACACCCGTAATAAAAATATTGTTTGTTTATTCTTCAGTGAATTGCTCAAGATTAATTAATATTAATTAATTAAATTGTTAATAAATCAATAAAATCTTCGTTTTGTTTTCGATTTCACAGCATTTCGAATTTCGGGCAATTGATTTAGGAAAAGTTTGATAAATTTGAGTTAAAAAGTAGATTTAGGGCTGTTATTATTTTGCAACCTTTCACCAATCGTACAAGTTGTCTTAGTGAGTAGTCTATTTAACCACATAACATCTTTTTTTTTAACTTTGTACTTTGAATAGTTAATAGTAAGTTAATAAAATTGCCTTCATCGAAAGTAATAAAGAAATTAATAAAACTGTTAAGAAAAAAAATTATATTGATTAAATAATGCTGTTTTATTCGATAAAAGCAATGTACTCTCTGTACAATATTATAGTTTTTTAATGTTTCTTCTAATTTAAAAACCCTTTAAAACAATTTTGAAACTGATTATTTAAATTAAAAGTATATTACAATAATATTGAAATTAATAATATATAATAATAATATTACTCTTTATAATCGTATAAGTATATTTGAAATACTTCCTTAAAGTTATAAACTAAAGTGTAAAATAATAAAAAAGAACATTTTTTCTGACGAAACTAGAAGTGCCGCCAAAAAAACTTACTTAAATTAAATGTTTCTTTTGTTATAATCTCTTGAAAGTTTGATCAAAATAGAACGAATTTTAAATTTGAGGAAAAAAATCTTAAATAGTACCATCTTACATAATGATTATATAATCTATTATCTACATTTTATTTAAAAAAATGTGTTCAATCCTTTAGTTTAGAAGATAAATGAAGTAAAAATTGAGTAACATTTCTTCAGCTGAAAAAAATTGGTCTAATTTGCATACCGTTAACTACCCTTAAAATTATTTTAATTCAGTTTTCTTTTGGTTTCTAATAAATCAACCCAAAGATAGAGTTATTAATTGTCTTATGAACAAAGCAGTTACTCCAAACATTATATTAAAAATATATTAAATCTGAGATTTTTTAATTACGTAGGTAATTAAACAAATAAAATTCTATTTGATATTTTAAAATAATTATTATAGTTCCTTTCACAGCAAAATTTATTACCATGGCACAAAAAAATATATTCTTGCATTATCATAACAGTTAATTATCGTACATAGTAATATAATAAATATTAAATACTTGCTCAACAACACATCAAACTTTAAATTGCCAATTCATTTAAACATTTAAAACTCCAGTAGATAATAATAGTAATATTGAGAAATTATTGAAAATATAATTTATGAATGACATCAGTGAAATCGGTTCGCAATCGATGTAATAAAAATGAAAGAAATACTTAAACTCCATTGATTGTTTTGCTATATAATGCAGAAAAATATGCATAAAAAATACAAGTGAACGAACCGAGTCCGGCCTTGACATTAAACATGGTATATTAGTAGCAGTAAATAACAAGAAAACCGGCGAAAAAAAAAACTGTCGTGAAGTCAATTATCGGTGGTTAATTAAAGAGATGCAGTTTGTATATGATGCCTGTGTGTGTGCTCGGCTACATTTACATGAACAGCATTTCCCGAGCGACAATTTTCCATCTGTTCATGCATGCAATGTGAAACGTCGGAAAAACTGTTCACTGGTTTTCCGTCTATGGTCTGTACTCTATCTGCACTGTATCGCAGACCAACCAATACAAATGCTTGTCTGTGTATCTGTGTATGTTTGTGATTGTGTGTGGTTAGATCGTAAACGTGACTACTGCTTTTTACCCATTATTGTAATTATCGTGAAAAAACGTTGGAATGAAATTAAACTTGCATATTAAAAGGTCGATCAGCTGTTTTATGCATTATCGGTGTCGTCGTCATTGACGTTTCCACACGCTTGTGAACAGTTGTTGGAAGAATTTACACGGTTTTATAGATCCGGATATATTGGCTTTTTGTTCGTATGCCCCCAAAAATGCATTCGAATATGTTATTAGCCGTTTTTAATGTGGACGCATTGATGATACTTTTATGGTCGTTTTTTGTTGACACTTATTTGAATAAATATTTCGATGGTGTTTTAAAATTCAAGAGGAATTTTTTTATTGGTTTCTTGCTGTTTATTATAATTTTTTTTATGTATTTATATAATCTTTATTGATTATTAATATAACAATCAATTGGCTATGGACCTTAGTGGTCTTTCAGCCTTATTTTTTTATTTTTTCATTTGTTAGCAATTCTCAAATAATGTCGTTTGTTCTGAATTTTTGTTTTTATAACGTATAAAGGGTTTTCTTTCATGTTTAACTTCCAAAATTAATACAGGGTGACAGTAGTGTAGGAGGCCACCCGTTGGGATTTACTAACTGATTTTGATTAAAGAGAATACGTTTTCTGGTTTCATCGAAGGGGCCCATAACTTTACATTTTTAATCTATGCTCATTTAAAATTTAAAAGTATGCATTTGTTCAGTTTCTCTATTTGAAAGGCATAAAACGACAACTTTTGAATTTAGTCCTACGTGGATGCGCTGGGATAGTTCGATTACTTAAAGTTAATTCAGTCACTTTGGTTATATTATGAGTTAAAGCTACCATTCAAATTTTGCTCTAATTAGTTATAAATAAAAATGTGAAAAACGATACGATTTTTTTACTAATAAGTTAAATCTAAATCTTCTACACTTTTATGGAAAAATTTAATTGTAAATTAGAAATGGAGGCATTCCTTTGAAATAACAAACAACTGAATTTTTTTTTTTGTTATTCGATAAACATTCTAAATTAACATTATTTGTTTAATTTTCATGAATTTACCTATAAATAGAATAATAATTATTGGATAAAAATTTAGATTACGATTTATAGTTAAACATATTTTTCATGAAAGCAAAACCAAACAAATCTAAATCAATGCACTATTTTGTACTGTAAATGTTTTTTTCTTTATTACGAATATTTTTATTTTTGATATTGTAAGAAATTATTTTCTAATAAAAACATAATTAAAATACTCTTCCAGCTTACTTTCAGCCATCCCTAGTAATACCGGAAGGTAGGTCTCCCTTAGTAAACACAGTTAAACGTGACATCATCATGATGTGCAGCCATAATAAGACTTTGAGATTAAGTGCTCTTGAAATGAGCAGAAAAAATAAAAGATTTTACAAGTATTTATTTTTTGTGGATTTTTATATAAAATTTGGAGAATAAATTTGAAAAAGGTGGTTCCAAATTTTTAGATTCTTTCTCAATCACCCTATAAAATTTTGCACAGTAAATAATTAATGCTAATGTATGAACACATACCTTGGTAATAATAATAACTCAAATGAATTATTTAATTACTGTTGAAAATGAGAAAAATTGTTTTCTCAACACAATAATTTTCCAAAAAATAATTAACATGTGGACAATACCTTAAAAGAGACGTAAAAGACAAAAACTACTAAAAATTATCTAATAAAAAAATCTAAATTAATTTAATTTTTAATAAAAAAAATCGAAATATGAAAAGAAAATTGAATACTATCGGAAGTTACAAGATGAATAAAGATTCTAAAATCTAAAAAGTACCCTGTATTTGATTACATAAGTAAAGTTTATAAAACACGCACAATGGAAAGTTCAGGTGCGCAAATAGCATACACATATTACATACCTACAGTAAGTAAGTAATTTAAAGTGCCTTGACTCGGGCAACGGTGAAAAATTTACAACCTTTAGATCACGCATCTTATTTAAACAGACGTTCAAGTTCAACATACCAGACAACCACTACTTACGCATCAAACTCAGTGCTCAAGCAAATACTTGTTGTGCATTATCTCCCACAATTATACCGACACACTTTGTGTTCTAAATTCGTTTGATTTCCCGCTCAAAATGGTCCGCAAAGATAATAAAACGCTTTAACTTATTGCTAATAAATACGACGTCCAATGTATTTTGTAATTTAGTGCTAATAGTAAAAGTACATGTACATGGTACACTATTTCCGATAAAAACATTTTATTATTAGCATAATTATTTATCTTCACTTTGGTACAATTGTTATTGGTGGAAATAAGAAGGTTGTGAAATTTTATATCGAAATTAACATTTTGTCTTTTGTCATTCATTACTTTTATGGCACCATAGTACTTGTTAAATTTTATGTTTTCTTAAAAGCGTAAACAACAATTGTTTACTAATGAATATTAAATTGTTTAAAAATTAATGTTTTAAGATTTAAGTAATAATTAAGTTAATGGACAAGCATTATCTGTCAGTTGATGACAATGTACGCTCCTCAAAGAAACTGCAGTAAAACAGTTGAATTTCTTTGAAATATGCGTTTTGTGGTTATTTCTGTTAGTTTCTTTAGATAAAAATTGGCTTTGGCTTTCCGCCTACAGTTGGTTTTGTGTGCCTAAATTTAAGGAGAAAAATTCTTCCTTAATGTACTGATTTTTTAAAAAAGAGGGAAATTCAACTTTCAATGTCTATTGGACCATTTAAGAAACTGCGTTTTCAATTGATGAAAAATTTAATTTGTTTAGAAAAGTATTGTTTTCTCGACAGACGAATATTCCATGGATAAATATCTCTATTTAATTTGAAAATATTGCTATTGTTTAGGGATTTTTCAAAATTGAATTATATAACTATTTTATCAATTGGCTGTTAAATTTTAATTCATAATTACAACAGACTTCTCTAATTCTATGTTAACCAAACCCAATTACACCAGTTGCGATCTAATTTTTGTTTCAAAATTCTTGAACGCTTGATGAAATTTACATACTTTTAAAGAAATATTATAAATTAAAATTTGTAACTTCTTATGAATTTTATTTGTTTTGTTTCAAAATTATTTAAAAAATTAAAAAAAATCATATTAGCTTTTTCGTAATGCCATAAAAAATAAAATAATGTAAAAATTTCAAAAATACATGGCTCTTAATTTTGCGACACAACTTAACAAGCAAAAATTTAAGTTGCGCAGAAAATATTTCAAGTATTATCAAAGCTTTGGCGATAAGATGTTAGCGAAATAACCCAAAAACAATAAAAGCACTGTGTAAGAGTCGTTAAATATAATTAATTACCTAATAATATAAATTAGTTTGACTACAAAGGACGCATTTTTCATCTTTAACACACTCACCAACACACAGCCAAAACATCGTATTATTATATCATACAACATACAGTATACATAAAAAGTGGCATGTGTTTGGTTGTTGGAACGACAACGACGTCGGCGACGACGTCGAAAAAAGGACGACGTTATATAACGATTATTATTTAAATACTTTATGCAAATCAGCGTTTTTGTGAGAAAGCATTAAAAACTTAACGACCGCACAATAATAAATAATACAAACGGCAATAATTCCAATAAAATATCGTAACCTTCGTGTGGTAAGAATAACAACAATAATATTAATTATCATTAGCGTTCGTATTGAAACAATAAGAGCGAAGACTGCGGGGTAATAAAACAGGCAACATTAATAACTTTGAACACTTTTTTTCCTCTTTCAGCAGGCTGCGAGCCTCAACGTTTGATAAGTAATTACATTTTATGTGTGCGAATATTTTCGCTGATTGTGAGTTGTATATTATAAATAGACATTAATTTATGACTCGTTACTTGCAACACGCATATAGTCGTAACAACAAAATTTCAGCCACCAACGATGAAAAAATTTGTGCCGCTCGTTTGCTATATGTTTAATAATGTGCAAATTCAGAGTCGTGGTGCACGTGCCCGAGGAGACCATTTGCCAAAAATTTATGGGTGCGCATAAGCTAAACTAAACTATTCTAAAATGCTAAAAATATTAAAACTTAGTAATAAAATTGCAATTGATGGACGACCATAATATAATAGTTGACACTTATTTTACTAACTTTTAAATTCTGATTTATTTTTCTTTTTATTCTTTCTCCAAATTACTCCTATAGTTGTAAATTACCTGAATCAATGCAAATATATTAATTAAAGTATAACCTTTTTATTTTTAAATTTCCATTACAATCCTGATTCTCAGTCTAAAACAAAGCTAACCTTCCAATAGGGAATATTTATGATTTAAATAAGAAATAAATAAGTTTCAAAGTAGTTTACTCGAATTTTTTAATATCTTCCTGTTCTTCTCATTCGACATCCTTTGACATCTATCTATTCCCAAAACTTTCAATTTTGAACCTGAAAAGAACTTCGCTTCCAAAAGGAAATTGTAATGGCCTTATAATGATACTATTAGAGCATTTCAAGCTATACCATCCAGGAAAGAAAACAGAGGTTTCAGAACTTGAAACCAGCTGTTAATGTAGAGACTAAGTAAAAAATATGGTACACTAATTTGACCCAAAATTAATTAAAAACTAATTTAATCTAAAATCGTGGGTTTTATTTTTATTTTATCTATAATGACCGAAGCAAACTTCCTTTATTGAAAACTGCTTATAAAATTCAATTAGATTTTAACAATTTTGTCCAAAATGTCGACCAACTCTTTATTATCTAAAGCTAATAGTTATTAAATGCATTCTAAATTCCGAAAGGACTTCAGTGATAATAATTGATTTTTCGAAAATATATAGAAATTTAGTTGTTTTGTAAAAATCAACTTTCAAAGGTTTAGATATAACATTTTGAATATGAACTAAAGTTATACTTTTAAAAACTTTATATTTCATTTGATGCAATGAAGTTGTTTTTGTTTCAATATTTCAGATGAAATAACCCACCCTATCAAACTTTCAAAATTTTATTCTTTTAATTAAATCCACCGCTTTGTAAAATTTCTTTTGACTATAATGACTGGATGACCCATTTTCCCAATTTCATCCAATATGAACGTATCAAAATACTTTGACATTATAATGGTGGCAAAAAGAAGTTATATCTAAAATTCTTGTACCATGGATTGGTTTGAAGTACTCTTTCTGTCGTCCGAAACGTCCGGGGCAAACCTATAATATAGCAAAAATATTTGAATTACATTTGATTAATCATTCAATAGGATAATTATATAATTACTGATTGCTTAAAAGTTTTGGAAAGTTTCAAAATGATGTTTTAAATATTCCTTCCTCTTCCGTTAATTACGCTTGATGCATTTTTCCCAAATGGGTGAAAAAGATTTCAGGTTGTTGCATTTTAATGTACAACTTTTCAAAATCGCAATTTTTTTTTGAATATTTGGGATTTAATAGTTTTTGAATAAACATCACAAGTAATTTTGGTGGATTATTATTATGTAATCACCATTAATTGTCGGAATAAATATGTTTAAGTAAATAATTTTAAAGTATACAAATGATCATTTTTTAAAACATGTTATCAAGCAACTAGTATGCAATAATAAACTGAAAAAAAGACCTAGACTAAAATTGAATTCTGTTTATAAAGTTTTTTTTTCTGTAGAAACTACATTACTTTATGGTTCAGTTTCAAAGCTCCCAACCCGGCTTGCCAACATTTTAAGATAAGATGATAAGTTAAATTCATTGTCTGGCAAATTGGATGATGATCAATTTTTTATAAGCACAATGGGGTTGAATCTCCAAAAAGTTTTAAATACTTTGATTTACAAATATTTTGCATTAAAAAACAATGAACCTTGTTAAACTAACCTGAGAAATTATACCGAGTGTCCCAGCGAAAAGTATTCAGTAGGGTTAACACGAAAACTAATCATTTTAAGAAAAATCCCTGAGACATGTCAATTTTTGTTGTTAGGGGGACATCTTTTGGAATATTTCGTTATGGCGTAACACTCACCATCTGCCCCCCACGGCCCTCGACTTAAAAATCTTAAATAGCATGGGGAGTCGAGTGACCCCTTATTTTAAAGAGAATATTTTTTTCAATATTTTAGTGAAAGTCGCATTTAAATCGATTCAATAGTTTTGCTGAAAACAAGGGGAAATGAGCAATTTGCATCAATTTTATTAATTAATTACAACAAACCTATTGAAACGATTTAAATGTGGTTTTCACTAAAATATTGAAAAAAATATTCTCTTTAAAATGAGGTGCACTCGACCTCCCATGCCATTTAAGATTTTTAAGTGAGGGATCGTGAGGGGCAGCGGATGACCGTTACACAATAACAAAATGTTCCAAAAAATGTCCCCCTAACAACAAAAATTAACGTGTCTCAGGTATTTTTCTTAAATGAGTAGTTTTCATGTTATTCCGGGTGGATACTTTTCACTGGGACACCTTGTATTTTTTAAATCTTTGAAAAAACTTTTAATTGCATTGAAATTTAGGTGGTGGGATTTGAAAGTGTCTCAGGTACCTTTGCCTAAACTTGAAGCTGTTCAAAGTTCAGCAACTGTTGCTGATGTCTTGAATGTAATGAAAGCACGTAAAGTAAATCAGTTGCCAATTTTGGACGCGTCTGGTAAATTAGCTGCTATGGTCACTATAAAAACTGTAACAACCAAATTGATGTACGGATTCGCTACCACTCAAGATCCGGTGCTTAAAGTTGGAGAACGAAAATATTATAAAGTGGATAAGGAAACTAATCTTGGACTGGTCTCACGTATTTTGGAAATTGACTCATTTGTTGTGTTGACCCAAAGTAAGTTTTATTTTTGATATTGGATAGATATACATATATTAATTAAATTGCTTGCAGATGTTAACGGGAAAGAATCAATTTTCGGAATTATCAGTAATGTAGACCTCTTACATTACATTAGCGAACATGGTGATTCTAAAAACGGAAAATGAATTTAATGATTTTGTAATAATAATATAATTGCTTTTTTTACAATACTTAAAGTCAAATAATAAATTGAGCTTTACAAAAACAAATTTTTGTTAAAAGGAAAAGAAAATATTAATTTTTATTCTTTTTTTATCGTTACTATTGCAAATATATTTTCAATCAAGTTTAGGTTTTCCGCTTTATTAATTGTGCTGTTACGGTTTAAATAGCTCATTAATTTTAAGATTTGTGTTTAATTTATTTATTCCTGAAATTCTAAATTACTAAATCTTTTCCAATTGATTTATGTTCCATATCATATATAATCTCCAAATATCATTGGCTGCATTATAAATATCAACTGGAAAAGGCGTAATTTATTTTATTTACTGAACTTCAAAGTGGTCTTGTTTCAACGCTTCAATAAAAGTTAGAATTTGAAGCATTTGCCTTTTGGGTGACCTAAGTAGCAATCCAACATACTGTCAACGATCTTTCCAAAGATAAAATTTGGTACTACCACAAATTAATTTAAATTAACTAAAAATGCCCATTGGAAAATTTTTTTCTAGGATAATTAGGGAACCAGGAGACATAAACGGGAATGTGTTGAGCATATTATTCGGCAAAACTTTGTTCTCTAGATTTCTTTTGAATACAATATGAAGAAAATTAAATTCTCTTTCCAATTATGTATTTGGCTTTGACAGCCGATCGCGAATCGGGTGACCTTTTCTGGCTAACTTCACTCACATAAAGCCAAAAGGGTTGTTGGAAGTTAGCCAGGAAAGGTCAGCCAGGAAAGCTCATCGAGCCACCCAAGGTCACGAAAGCTCCGCTTTCATTATTTTTTTAAATTGTTAATATCTTCATTATTTTAAAGC